>RDPX01000112.1:497270-509959 GCA_003991215.1 Morbakka virulenta | reverse complement strand
CACACAAATATATATATATATATATATATATATATATATATATATATATATATATATATACTCAAGCTACAGACAGTACTGTTTCGCCCTTTGTGGGTTCATCAGTGCAGCACAGAGTTTCTGAGACATAACTCTCAGGCCATGTTGCCGGAGCAAGCACAGCTTAAGAAGTTATTGTGGGATCCTGTCAGAGTGCTCAAACTACGTATGCGCAGTGAGCTCCGCATTACGCAAACGACAGGTTCCCATATGTATATATATATACATATATAAGTTGATTTATGGAAATAAGTTGACTTACCCTAATGCATGATTCAGATTAGCTAACTGCAATTTCTATCCGCATTTTAGAGGAAGCTAATGACAAAACCGTGTAATGTATTACGAAGTTTACTACCAAAGAGGTTAATCGGGTAAAATACAAAAAAATCCAGATATTCTGAAAAAATAGAGATTTTGATTTTTCTGTGCTCTTGATAATGAATATTTAAAGCGCTGATGATAACCAAGCTGGAATTGTAAGTACCTTACCTGGCATCTGTGATGGTAAAAAAGCGCTGGCAGTTTATCTGTTCTGAGGACCCATGGTGTTTGAACGTGTGCATGTCAGGTAATGTCCTATATTACTGTCTTTTCCACAGTTAACTTAATGTCAACAGTGACAGCAACATGATCAGAAGATCCAAAAGGACGTAAAGATGACACTGTACAATGCTTAGAAACAGAAATCAAAAAAGATCTGAAAAGGAAGGCTCTCCTGAGTCTGAACCAAAAAATCTTGTTGGAAAATCGACAAGATTTTAAGTAACTTCTGCAGGCCTATCAGCCCTGTTGGAATGATACAACTAGGACATGTGATAAGTATTGACGTCACCGAAGACATTTAGCGTCAAGTTACAAAGCTCAAGAACTTTTCCACAAGCATAAAAGTCGAATACAAAATCTTGAGCTATTTGTGACATAGGAAGGCGTTCCCTTTTTTCTTCACTCGAACTCATTCTCCAACTTTTCGAATCTTCGATCGATTAGTTTTCCTCAGACGTATGACTTATTATTCTCTGTGGATTCTCCAACCCCTCGTTGTCTGAGACATGGTTGTACTTTTTACATGCACAAGCCTCCATATTCCATCATGTGCCTGTCACTTGAAGCCCGAAGCGTCACGCTGTTCCTGCCCATGGAAGTACGGAAACAGCTTGTGACCACTGATGATACTGCTGTGGACTCATTCAAGGAAGCCTGTAAATTTTATTTTCGACAACTGTGAACCATCTCCAATCCTGGTTTTAACATTCCAGTAAGTTTTTATCTCTATGGACCTCAAACAGAGAGTGAGAAACCCCTCCACTTTTTGTGATTGGAGAAAGAAAACAAAAGCTTTTTGTTTTTTAACTTGTGGCCTATTGCCCTTGCGTTTTAGGTCCAGTCGAGTACCAGAGGAAAACACTTTGACCAAAGAACTTTTCTATAAAAATTGTTGATAGATCCATGTCTTTTACAAGTTTACAATGGACCTAATTCGTCACTATGATATCATTTGTTGAGAAATGGAAAATATTTTTGCTTATATTACCCTCAGGAACTTTGTTACGAATGTGCACAAAATTTGTTAATAACATGAAGTTGTTTTTACCACGTCAGTGTATAAATTCTAAGTCATTGTGAAATCTTGGCAAATGGCACAAACGATATTGCAATATTGCACAGCTTAAAACGTACAGTCTTCAAAAATCCTAAAGTTCCTTTAGTACTTGTCTTTGACTTTGCCATTGTATTTTGCATGCTGCTTAAAGACTTCGTGGACATTTCGTTTCTTTGTTTAATTTTCTTGTAACAGTACTTTTAATACCTTGCAAAAGTTGCCCGTGTGATCCAAAAGAAAACAAGTAATATGAATAAATAAAAATAACTTTCGTTGTATATTTGTATTCTCTGGTCACCTTACAGTAATTTGTATTCTACATGCATTTGATGAACTTCCGTAATTCACCCAGTTGCTCTTACTTTAAATTTACTATCACAAGCTAATGCATCTCTCATCCGCGTGTTTTAGGTCCAGTCAAGTGCCTGCAAAAACCCACTTCAATTAATTTGAAAGTGATTTTGATTCCAATAAATTGTTATATGAAAAGCTTAAAAAAAAACTAATATAGCTATGAAAGGTATTTATTTTTGTAGTACTGTTAGATTTACAAGTGCCTGCAAAAACCACTTCAATTAATTTGAAAGTGATTTTGATTCCAATAAATTGTTATATGAAAAGCTTAAAAAAAACAATATAGCTATGAAAGGTATTTATTTTTGTAGTACTGTTAGATTTACAAGAAAGCATTACTATATAATTAATAGCTAGTTGAATATATTCCTACCTTTGACTATGAAAAATTGTTCCATTTTTCCCTAATCGAATCATTGTGTTTGGTCTTGAAATGTCATGCAATTTTCCCTTTTTTCCCATCGGAAAATATATATCTGGGGACCAAATATCATCAAGGAATTGTGAATTCAATGCAATGATATCTTGGTCTGAAGAAGTGTTATACTTGGCAAAACTTAATCGATAATCCGTCCACATTTCTCGTACATACAAATCTATCGAGTAATGCTAAAAAGGACAAAAAATTCACACTAACAATTAAACAGTCCTTTTTTTAAAAAAAACCCACCCAACTGTTTAAAAGTAATCCCTGTAACAAATTATATTTACAAATCATACAGAATAGTCTAGACTTTATTTGCTGAACTGCAAACAAGGGAAGCAGTTGGATAAATAATTTCTGCCAGGATATTCATGATCAGGTTCTTTAGGTGGTAGATGATTATCTTCTGCTTTCTATAAAATTTTTCTTCAACTTTTGTTCCTCTATCTGAGGTATTGACAGATACCCTTTAATAACTTTGAATGGTTTCTTAGGGCACAAAGTTGTTAAAGGTTAATGTGTTAGTTCCAAATACTTTGTCGTGTCCAACTGTCTTGCCCAAGTTCTCAAGACTACATCTAGAAAACGAGCTAAACATAAGGGAAAAAAGATTTAGATAACAGAGAGATGGCAATGAAAATTTTTACTGAATTTCTCAAGGTCATAAATATCAGGGAAGTGTAAAGATGGTAAAGACTTTCAAAGAAATACAAAGAAAAAGGCGATTGTTGTGTAGCTTCTTGGCCTTTTGGCTAAGATCAAGTGTAAAGCTCTTGTCTTCTTCTCTTGGTCGGGTCTTTAGATATTGGGCTGAACTATGCAGGGCAGGTGTTCTTGAAATGCTCGAGCATTGGCTTTAGATCAACCCAAGAGGTAGGAACTTCCCAAGAAAAATGTCTTAGAGGGCATCCTTTAGTCTTGCATTTTATGGTGTCTTGCTTTCTTCCTGCCCCCCGCTCTTTCTTGATCCTTTGCTTCCCTCATGGTTTTCGTTGATGGAATCTGTGAAAGATAAAACTGGGCCCACTGTTCACCGAAAGTATCATCAAGAGAAGACCCTGTATAGATTCTTGGTACAGTCAGATTTGTGAAAACAAAGCTTGTCTGTTTTCGGCAATGTAATTTTAGTATGTAAATCTAAAATGGAATTTAAAGTAAATGGAAATAGGCATACCGTATTAATCTTGGCCTGAAGGAGCATCTTTTCCAAAAATTTCTCTAAGAGGACCAAAAAATGTTCCTGAAGGGAAAAAAAGGTCTTTTCTTGTACAAGGAACTATCCTATTGTTTGTGAAATCTATCGATTCTGCCTAGAAAACTAGTAAAACACCGGTGATTCAGTAATGGCTTTTTTGTCTGTGATGAGGAAGACTGAGTTTATTTTCCCTTTTAATGAACGATTTTTTCTTCTTTTCACAAGAAAACTCCGTAGAATAGGATAGTTTCTGTATTTTGAAATATCGTTATAAGTCCAGTCTTTGAAGCCAACTATTTTATCTGTAAAATTTTGTATAAATAGTACAAGAGTTTATAAATGAGGAAATATAATCTCTTTGAAGGCTAAAAAAACAAATTTCTATGCTTGCTTTTCAGGGGGGAGGCGGGAACGTTCACACCTGTTGGTGTGGACATCTATTTCTTAATTTTTTATCTCTTATCATATACAGGTTTTACAAGGAGCCACTGGTTATAATGAGACTAAGATTCGTTTAGAAGCCAGGTCCATTTTACTATAAATTATGACGGTGCATATACAGTCAAAATTTAACTTAAACGGAAGAATTCCGGCAGAAATAGTAATCGTTAATTTTACCGATATTTTAAAAATATATCCATGCAATAATTAGAGCTATGGAATTTCTGCAAACAAGTTATCTCAAACTTGATTATAATTTATCATAAAGGAAATCTTTTAGTGGCATATTTTGAAAAGTGATTCTTACCTGAAAAGAAACATAAACTTTGCAAACCACGAATGACCTAATATTAGTTCTTGGACATTGCTTCCACAGTGATCAATTTTTAGCATGCTATTATTTGTTAGCGACGCCTTTTGATAGAAATACCACTAATAGATATAACCTTTTTCCTATTGTAACTACTTTTCTGAATTCAATTAAGAAGACGAATTTTATTCACTAAAAGGTTGACGTCGTCTCACCATTAATTTGAGGTCAGGGCTTTTAACAGAAACAAACATTTTTATGGTGAATTAAAACACCCGTAGTGAATCCAATATTCAGATCTTCTGGGTTAACATTATTGTGATGTTATCTGATTAAAGCAGTCCAAACTATAAGTTAAGTTCCTTCAATTAGTGAGACATAAAAAAATTAATTCCTTCAGTATTCTACATAATACGTATTGTTGAAGCTCATAATCCAAAGTGTAGGATCAGGGCTGAAATTAGATTGGTGTTCGCTAATTGGCTTTAAACTATTCTTAGTAATTCAAACATGGTGCTTTCTATAAATTATTGGTGATAGCCCCTTTAATGATGTAATTATCGGTCCATTTTTACTGAAATTAGCACTTAAATAAAAGAATTTACCCATGAGTAGTACCTCAATTACATGAAAAAAGGATTCATTATTTTTGAATCAAATCGAAATAGAACTAAAAATAATGGAATGAAGAAGGACAGCAGAGTGAAACAAAATAAAATTAATTTTATTTCTTTACGAAACCAATTGGAAAATGAAACTTTAAAGAGTAATCACAGCATATATTTTAGATAAGTGTGCAAACTAAAAACACATTTTGGCAGTTTTAATTTTCAGTAATCTTATATAATTACATGGCTACTGTACAAACACGTACACCTTATCAAAGCTCTTCAGAATCATTTATCGTATGGTTTCACTTAATGCCATATGGTCAGTTAACATTATTCAATATATATTTGTTCTTGTGACACCATGTAGGTTATTTGTTCATGTTATTGACCAACATAAAAATTCTACTCCCTCGGGATAATTAAATGTTTATCATCTGTGTGACCTTCACGTAAAAGAACCATAAAAAAATTCTAATGTCATTGGGAACTATCGTCACATAAGAAATAAATAAATAGGTGCGACCGCAGTAATACACAGCAGCTAAGAATGTGCTACAAATAGTAATCTGTCAATTACGTAAGTAAGGTACAAGGTATTGTGCCTAGTTTTGTAATAAAAGCGGCTCCAGTTGTAATAAAAATTTAGCTCGTTTTATAATAAGGTCTTCCCCAACCGACTTGTTTTTTTAACCACCTTAGCCATATGCATGGAACAGAGACTTAGTTTTTTCATTACTTCAGTTGATCGATGAGGTTTAATAATCATGTGTCTATTATTTGCAAACCAAATTTCCTCCGAGGATCATTTGTAAGCTAAACTGCATTTAGCCATTTATACATAAAGCCATTTATCAATTTTACATAAAGCCATTTATCAATGTGATAAAAATGATTTGACTGAGCACATCATCCACTACTAAACTAGGAATGCGTTAAAATTTGGACAGTGAAATGTTTAGAATTATTGTTAGAACCAGCTGTGTCTCCAACCCAAGAATATAAAAAGTTATCCATTAGATCCGCCTTGTGGACAAAAGGAATTTATTTGTATGGACACTTAGTCACAAAAAGGTAGGGGGTTGCCTTGACTCGTCTTTGTTTTCCTCAGCCAAAAACTTAATTTATTTTGTTTTTCTTATTGACCTAATATTGCTCTTTTGTATTTTCTCTCGTCCTCACACATCCTAAATGAGAACAATTCCGTAAACAATACGTTCAACAGAAATGAATCTAATTTTAAATGCAAAATTTCTAATTGTATATAGTGACAAATTTAATTGCAAAAATTGTTTAATTTTGGGAGGGTTGATTAAAACCTCTCTTTTCCTGTCATGTTGTATATAAAACTTCAAGCAATAATTTTCATCGTCATTGTATTTCGTATGGAGATCTAAATCTTCTTCAGGTGCTTCTACCACGTATCAGGACTTATGATCAAGCATGTGCATAAATTCTTTCGTATTCATTGTTGTTTTTTCCAACTGGCTCTCATCAATACCAATCATTGATGCTAACTTTCTCCAACGACCGCAATTACTATTGGATATACAAAGCGGAAATTGCTTCTGAAGAGGATAATTTCCAAGACGGGTCACAAGGGTAGTGTACTTTAGATGTTGCTTAACACAGAAATCCTTCATTTTAACAGTTTTTATTACCCATGCGAGTCTCTTAATGCTGGTTTTTATACCCAATTTCTTTCTTTCTGAGAGATACTGTTAGCGCCCTTGTTCTCTTGTGCACTTTGAGGTTCGAAACCACCTTGAACCAACCTTCTAAATAAAACATTGACTCAATAGCGATAGCTTGACACAGCAATGTCATCTAAAATTTCAGCTACAAAACCTATTGCAACAAATACTATTTATTGTACTAAACGGTAATATTCTCCACGAAGTTTTAACAATTCTGTAACCCAAGGAACGTTTTGGAGCCTCCAAATTAAGGAGCTATAAGAGATACTAGTTTGAGATTTCACAATAAATCTCCAATGGAAAAGTGTGCAATGCTGCTTTTTATTTAAAAAATATGTCATATATATTTAGGTCAAATAGCTGTAAATTAATGCTTTCACAAGCCTTCTTCCCTATTTGCACTTATTGACATTGCGATTACCAAGAACAATTTTTGTACGTTTTTGATATGCGAATTATTACTATTATTATTATTATTATTATTATTATTATTATTAGTATTATTACTCTTTGATTTAAACGTAAGCATCTTGGTACTAATTTTGTTGTCATAGTTTAGTTATTTAAATCGTAAAAGATCAAGTTATTTAAAAAAATTGACTTTATGGACTCAGTGGAAGTCATTGATATATGATATTTGTCATGTCGTGAATCGTAAGCTACGTTTCGAAAGATACTTCTTCCGTTGTCAGGCTCATCGTCGGGTGATAAGCAATCTTATTATTAAATAATTGTTTTATTCCAGAGTTTGATGTTTTTTCAGCGGGAAATTTTGGAGGAATGTCCCANATTATTATTATTATTAGTATTATTACTCTTTGATTTAAACGTAAGCATCTTGGTACTAATTTTGTTGTCATAGTTTAGTTATTTAAATCGTAAAAGATCAAGTTATTTAAAAAAATTGACTTTATGGACTCAGTGGAAGTCATTGATATTTGATATTTGTCATGTCGTGAATCGTAAGCTACGTTTCGAAAGATACTTCTTCCGTTGTCAGGCTCATCGTCGGGTGATAAGCAATCTTATTATTAAATAATTGTTTTATTCCAGAGTTTGATGTTTTTTCAGCGGGAAATTTTGGAGGAATGTCCCAAATAGGACGTAAATCCATATCATGTATTGCACCAGGACGAAAGGAGAATTTGAAACAAAATGAGAATTTATTTAAAGTCACAAATAGTGAAAAAGTAAATAAATGGAAGTAAACTGCGATCGCCAAGAAACTTTATTAACAGATTAAACCACAACAGCACTGGGATGACATTGTGAGTAATGATTCAAACGAGATGGAACAAAGAGATGCGAAACAAAACATGTAAATTTATCAAGGCACTTTCTCTGACAATATCGATAGAGAAGACCAAGACTGACGACTCCACATCTATGTGACAAGGTCTGCAGTGTTGAAATAGGAGAAGAAGCAAACAGCTAGAGGCTTTAGGTATGAAAAAGATTCACGTGGATTATTATTATTATTATTATTTCTATCTTTGTAGAGGATGATACAATTCAGTTGTTTACAATGAAAATATAATAAACACTGCTGTCAACATGTGTCCTCTTAGGGAAGGGTATACTCGGCTTTGTAATAACAAGAGTCCTTAATTTATTTGCATCAACCAAATACCTCATGTTGTTTACAAGAATTGAATTTTTATGTTAATTGTATTGAAACTTGGCAATGGCTTATGTTTATTTCGGTACAATAACCATAGATGCATTAAGTCAAAAACACATCAAGTTTTGAATAATTTGGTGTTTATCTCTGATGGTCTGCAATCATCCGTAATGAATTTCAAACCTCAGATTTATTAAAGATATTTTTTTCAAGTTGCTGATGGATTGTTAAGTGACCAAGACCTTTTGAAAGTCAAAATTCCTGATAACCACCTATTGAATCAGTTACTATATATTTTAATCAAAAACAGCTTTTCGTTGAAACCATGAAACAAATAAAAAAAACCAGAGTATAGAATTTGTGTGAATTTTTGTCAAACAAGCTTCAGTGTACTATCACATTTTTCGTTCATGAAAGTCGTAGAAGGGCTAGAAAAGACTATTTCATTTATGTGCTGATGAATTTTTTTTCAAGACCGTGTCTACCTCCCACACAAACAAAAAGGTAAAAAAGTAACCTGAAATCCAAATTAGTTAGCAAGAGAGCCATTTAACAACTTACCTATTTCAAAGTTCCAACTAGATATCAATAAAATGTTGCTAGTTTCACACAAAAGTTATTGAGTGTAAAAACAATTGTTTATATTTAGCGCACATTAGTGTCTTACTGGGAAGAGAATCAGAGGATTAACCTCTGTTCAAACTCAAAATAGGAAGAGATGCATGAACATCAAACTATCTATAATTCTTTTTCTCTAAATATACGTTGGTTGATTTCTTTTCGGTCTCATGATCAATGATTTTAACATGCAATAAATTTTATCAGATTTTTGACAAACCCACCCTAATTATTATACATTCAAAGTTACTATAAATAGGGGCATTGCAATGTTGTTTGAAGAAAAAGGTCCGTTTTTAGCACATTATTTGACTGGATTTCAAAAATTTCATTAGATTCATTTTGATTTTGTATGGTTTTGTATGAATTTGTATGACTAAATATTTTATGCCTCTATACCTAATTATTTACTAATATATACATATATATATATACATAAGGAAAAACACGAAAAATAAGAACTATGATTGAAACTAATAGTTCTTATTTTCCTTGTTTTACCTTAGTATATTGCTCTGCTATATGCATTGAACACTTTTTGATACACAAAACTACACACACACACACACACACACACACACATATATATATATATATATAAAATCAGAACATTCTGTTAGACAAATGAGTTTTTAAGAGAAGGTAACAAAAAAGTACATTTTATACAACGAAAATCAAATCCGTCCTCCATCCCAGCATCCTGAAAAGCATTTAAAATTTCTAACCATCAGACTATAAATTTGAAATTAACAGGGCAGGTTTCTTTCACAGGAAAGAATTATCTTTCTTACACACTACCAACGACTTAAAAATTTTTGTTCGATCAACAACGACGACATGAAGGAGAAGACGAAGAAGAAAAAGAAAGCAAGAAAAGTATTATTGTATTTTAAAGAAGACGCTCTTCGATGTGGCTGAAAAAGCTTTGAAGGAATCAGTGAAAAGTTGCAATGCAGCTTTAAAGGGGAAAAACCCTTGTCTAGTGAATGATGCAAATTGGTTTCAGATACTTAGGGAAACAAAAAATGCTTGTGTTTTTATGTCGGAAGTACAGTAAAAGTTGTTACCTGAAGCTTCAACTTTTCAACTATTGATATTGATTTTTGACAAAATATCTTTTTAACAGTCGATTTACAATGGCTAGAGAATATCAAACCCTCGACGTGAACATAATTGCCACTTATTATGACTGTTAAGATGACAGTTGATCAGAAATTTGAAATAAAAATCCCTAATGGAAATTAATCGAATCCTTTTTTATCAGGTAGGGGTGAGGGGGTGGGTCAATTTCTCATTTTTAACATTATTACTTCTAAAGTTCAATTTATCTAAATTTAAAAACTCTGAAACAAGGTTGATTTTTCTTCAGACTAACCTTTTCCAGGAGAAGTGGACCAACAAGGTAAGATTGGGACATAGAATGAGACACAAGATTTTTATGATAAGTGCCTCAAAGGGTAATTTTCAAAATTAGTGGTTAAAAGATTTATTGTTCTGTTCCCCATGCAATTTACTTTGTTGTTTAGAATATTTTACTACAATTTAATGAGTAACTTAGACTGAAACTCAAATGTTGGAAGCCTATGTTGGAAGCTTAGGCCCAAATAGTTACCATAACCGGAAAAAGAGTACCAAACCTGGGTGAACTTGCTCTGGTTTATAATGGACGAAGAAATAGAAATAGAGTTACATAAGCATTACCCGAAAATATCTCTTCATCTGTTTCGTTCTCTTCTGCTAGTACTAAAGAAAATACATTTACAGTCAAGGGATTCATAATTAAGAAATAACTAACAACCCAGAGAAAATTAACCTGAACATGGCCAACTCAACACTGTTTAAAGCAGTCAGGAAGTAATTGGGCACTGTTCATCTTAAAAGCAATGTTCTTTAAAAATACTTTTTTTTCTCATTGAATGACAATAAAAATCTATATATTTAAATCACAATTTGAAATTAAAGTAACATGAACAAAATGCTATTCCTGCTAATTAAGGAAAACCTAATTCCTTGATGACAGTCTAATTATTTTGAAACTTAGAATTGAACAGCTTTACCATATGAATATATTCAACAGGTACCATATCTCCAATGTATAGCTGTATCTTTACAGTTGCTGGTTCACCTACAGAAGTAAAGAAAGCAAGAATATCATGTAAATAAAATAATTTTTTTAGACACGGAACTTTTTTATTTGGAAAGCGGCCCATACAATTTTACTTTCACTGTAGCTGTGCCTTTTGTAACATCTGTCTGAAAAACCCCCACAAAAAATAAAATTGATAGCAGAGCTGTTTTTTCTGACAAATCTAATCGCTGTTTTCTAATGCCATGCAACAACATATGATTTCTCTTGTACTTTAAAAATGATAAAAAAGACATGGAATTGAGGCGTGGTTTCGAAAAGTGTATGGGTCTTGTGACAAAAATAAACCTTAAACATCAACTCTTTTTATAGATTCGTAAATACGGACAGTATTTTTTTTCAAGTTACTCTATGACTACGGGACCTGGAAAAAATGGATCAAAAATTAATCATGCTTGGTCACCTCACTATATTTCAATAATAGTTAAGACAGAGAAAATATTCGTTTACAACACATTGTCTTACTACAAAAAACTACACCCAGAAAGGAAAAATATAACCAAATATGTAGGTATGCAAAGAAATGGAGCCACACACTTTTACTCTTTGACAATAAACAACAATACAAGGTGCGTTACCAGTATTAAAAGGAGTAGGCAAATGCTGTTGCAAGTTATATACAAAACGTGCTTTGGATTAACCCAAGTAATGGGAAAAGATAAAAGACGATTAATTACATTGATATTTCTTCCTAGATTTTCATCTTTACCCAAAAGATGGTCAATAGGTGTTGTAGCGTCAAGAAACCTGTAAAATGAACACGCCTTGCTCTTACAATACCAGATAAATTCATGCAATACCCTAATAAAGTATAGAGATACTATATTCCTTATAGTTTTTGTTGTATTCTAATTGACTGGGGAAAAAATAGCTAAGGAGTACACTTTGAACAGGTATGTTGCTTTTCTGTATTCCTTCTTCTAATAATCAAACAGGTGTGTAGGAAAGGACACTTCTGTTGTCCAATTTTTATATTCTCTGATTTAACTAAATTACTCATTAGGGGTCCTAGAACCTCACGTAACCATAAGAGGAACACATTCAAGAATTAAAACCACCTGTAATCTTAATGTAAAGTTAACTGATTTCCATGAGGACATTTCGATCCCATGTGTGCCAAAGCATCATAAATAATTAATTATTTGGTACTCTCGTAAGCAAAAGTGGTATTCAGGCGGTACTAGTAATGCATTGGTAAACAATAATAAATGGCTGGTGTTTAAAAGTTATAATGACATTAAAATGAGCTCTGTATAAGCAAAAGTGGTATTCAGGCAGTACTAGCAATGCATTGGTAAACAATAATAAATGGCTGGTGTTTAAAAGTTATAATGACATTAAAATGAGCTCTGTATAAGCAAAAGTGGTATTCAGGCAGTACTAGCAATGCATTGGTAAACAATAATAAATGGCTGGTGTTTAAAAGTTATAATGACATTAAAATGAGCTCTGTATAAGCAAAAGTGGTATTCAGGCGGTACTAGTAATGCATTGGTAAACAATAATAAATGGCTGGCGTTTAAAAGTTATAATGACATTAAAATGAGCTCTGTATAAGCAAAGGTGGTATTCAGGCAGTACTAGCAATGCATTGGTAAACAATAATAAATGGCTGGTGTTTAAAAGTTATAAT
>RDPX01000112.1:473175-496939 GCA_003991215.1 Morbakka virulenta | reverse complement strand
AGCTATGATAAATTTCAAAACGAAACGAAATAGCTATGATAAATTTCAAAACGAAACGAAATAGCTATTGTGAATTTCAAAACGAAATAAAACAGCTATTATGAATTTCAAAACGAAACGTTAGAAGATCTGAAAAGACCAAAGATTGTTCACCTAGGAATTTAGCTATTTTGCAGCTTATTAAGTACAACTTAGTGAAGAAAACAATAGGTAACAAAAAAGAAAGTTAAAGTTCTAGTTACAAATGACAAATGGATCTTTGCTTAAATATACTTGTTCATATTTGAAATATTTCTAGCCTGATTATTCGTAATTCTATTTTTTTTAAAGCAGTCATGAATTTGAGAAATTAAAGGGCCTTTTGCCTCTAATACTCCTTCCTGACGTATAGTTTTGGAGTAAAAATGATATCCTTTCTAGTACTGGTCTTTTTATCAAGCTTTTATCCAAGCTCTCTTAAAAGAAATTTAAGTGTAACAGTAGTGTAGCAGAATGAGCCTATGTCTGTTTAATTTCTTCTGTGCTCGAACTCATAATACAACCGTTATGCGAGAAAGTCTAAACAGGAGCTGAAAGAAAAAGTCATGCAGCGATTGGTGAGGAAACTGGCTTTGTTGTCCCAGCCAGTCTCTTCACTTTCCTAACTTTGAACAAGTCATGTTCATGTTTGATGCTATTAAATTGGATGAACAAATATGTGGATCTGGGTAAAGTAGGTTCTTTTGCCCTGGGCCTATACTAAAGTCAAAGGTGTATTTACTGTGTTTTTCATTTTTTTATGGATATGGTTTACCTGTTAACATACCATTTTCACAGGGGTAATCTACTTCCCGTCATTAAACCTACTAAATTAGAACAACAGAGCTCTTCGTGTATTCCTCACTATAGATGACTGATTTGGCTCGACCTTCTTACAAGTAAATTAATTTAGATCTTTAAGCTATCACATGAAAGCGAAGTAAAGTTATTTTGAGCAGAGAGTGTTTTTTTTCTAAGAAGATTAGGGCTGCCTGACACTCTCTGCAACATTCTTATTTCATGCGTACTCAGATAATCTTCAAAAATTGTACCACTTGGGATTTAAGTAAATTGTCATGTATTGTACCAATGCGTCACTTATTGACATTAGAGTTGGGGTAATCCCAGTACAATCCAAAATATAAGAGATGATGATAATATAAGAAAAATTAAACAAAGATCCTTCACCACTTTTCATTCTCAAATTTCATTGATTATTTTTATAACTTCAAAGGAGTGGATTTCTGCAATCAGTTTTGTTGAAAACTCATTGTAATACTGGCAAAGCCTATTGTTAACAAAGACAGACTCATGACAAGAAATCAGTAAAAGAGGTCGCCTTTAGTGTGAAGAATACAGTGATGGAGTGTGAGCCTGATCAACCATTCCCACAATTTGTTATCAACACTCTTGCACTGGGTCCAAAGAATGCGTTCGTAGACACAATCAATGCAAGGTGTACTAGTAGAACGTGATAGATTGATGAACCGTTGCAAAAGGAATCAAGTGAATAGTGACCTCATCAGTGAGTGACCTCATCACGAATATAAACGTCAAAACACCAAACTACATCCAAAGGTGTAAGATGACAAAATTATCCCAAAAATTACTCTAACAAAAAGAATGTATTTGAAAGACAACAGTCTGTTAGAATTTTCCTTGACAAGGGGATTGGTATTTGGCAATGAAAAATAAAGCTTGCCGGTCAAAGCTCAAGGCAATTTTGCAGCGGCCCCATTTTGAGAAAGTAATCATTACACAAAAGAATGCCTTCAATCCCATCTTGAGGGAAAAAAATCAGATTGTTAAGTTAATGAAAGAAAAAAACACACCCTCAAATATCATGTAGAAAACCAATTATACACAAAATTCAAGGTCATCGATAACCAACCCCCACGCTTTTACGGTTTAGCCAAAGTACATAAAAACAACATCCATGCCCGTCCTCTACTATCCGTATCAGGTTCGGGATACCATCGAATCGTGGATGAAGGTAGTACAGTGGCTAAAAACAGTACCAGTTTGAAAAATTAATTCATCAACTAACGAGATCACCAATGCTTCGAAGAGTATCGAGCTTGTGGACGACGAAGAATCTCTTAGCTTTGATGTTTCCTCTTTATGTACAAACGTACCACTACTAGAATCAATCCTGTTCGCTGTATTGCGATAATATGAAAATGCCACCTATTCGGACAGCCAGATTTACTGAACTCTCCAAAATCGCATCATGTAATGTAATCATGTCCATTCATGATAGATAATACCAACAAACGGATGGACTTGAAATTGCCAGCCCACCTGTGCCACACCTCGCGAATGCCTGGGTTAGAAAATTTGATGAGGAAATCTGTGGTAGTGCAAAGCTCTTCTCCAAATATATGGATCGTATCTTGAGAGAAATCAAACAGTCAGAGACCGAAACCAAACTTACAGACACCAATAACATGCACCCTAATCTCTGTTTTACAACCAGAAAGGAAAATAAAGGCACCCTTTTATTTCTCAACAGGCAACCGATGCATGATGTCAGTCGTTTTTCATCTACCTGGTACTTAAAACGAACAGACACTGGATTCATTCTGAACTATTGTGCGCTGGCTTCGAAGTGACATGATCATTCCGTTGTATTTTGCTTTGTTCGCCAAATTCATAGAGCTTGCAGCAGTGGGATATTGTTTCATAGCAGATTAAGGAAATTCAAGTTTGGAACATACCGATATCTTTCATTTTTGTTGGGACACTCATTCACAAAATCTGTAAAGAAATCCAAATAAAAATGTTATGATTGTTGCTATTTACTGCATAAATTCTTTTACCTTCTCTAGAAGGGACAACTCTTTTATCATATCCAGTTAAAATGCTTGTTAATATCATTGTTACCTCGCTGGATGTCAACTGTTTTCCAGAGCAAAGATGAATGGAAGCAAAACTGAAAAAAAAAGGAATTTATAGATGTTCATTGAATTCATTTTTAATAAAAGTTAGAAAATGAACACCATAAAAGCTCTAATATTAACACAAATAAAATAAAACCATTTTTCTGATAAATATTTTAAGTTAAATATCTTAAAGATACAATAAATATTCTATTAAATACTGAGATAAAAACTGCAGTTTTCATAAAAAATGCTGTAGAAAAACAAACAAATTTCTCTTATTAATATAAAATCTGATTTAGCTATTGGGAAGTAATGTTTCACAGGAAAGTTAATAATTGAATAAATAAAAATCGTTGTGGTCTGCCATTCCTCAAAATATTGCTGCTAAGCTATTCACTTAAGTTAGTTTTTTAGGTTTTTTTAATAGTCAAGAATCATACGAAGGCATAAATTTAATTAAGTATATGGAACTGTGAAAAAGGAGAGAGAAAGAAAAGAAAAATAAGACAAAAAAGTAAGAGTTGAATAAATACTTGAACGTTTAAGACACATGACTGGGAAAAGCATTAAGAAGCCAGAGGTTTCCACGATTTACCTATCCAAGGAAAGCAAATATATTTACAGAAGATTTCTTACTACGAAAAGAAAAATATACATGTGGAGAAAGGCCTTGAGAGAAATAAGTCACAAGTCATGTAGTGCTGGTTTTCATTTAAAAATCTTCTGATTTTATTACAATTTCTTCTTCATGCTTACTTTGTAGTATTTAAAAAGTTATTTATCTTTAAACGTTCAATTAAAAGTGAAACAAATATAAGAATGCCAGCTAAAAAAGATAATGGAAAGGTTCAAAATCCAAGCAAACGTTATTTAGCTAATTTCTGAAAATCATTCTATTATCATTCCTTTTTATTTTGTGTAGAAAAGTCATTCTGCCTCTAACCGTCCTGCACACACACAAAGATATAGAAAAATAGCTTTGGTTTTGCTATCATTAATAATGTATCAATCATTCTCCTTCTCAATCCCTTTCTCTCTCTCTCTCTCTCTCTCTCTCTCTCTCTCTCTCTCTTTCTCGTTGAAAAGAGAATACAACGATGGCTGTGACTATAGCACCAGGACATATCTAATTTTGAGCATTTTTGAAATTGAAGACTTGGATTTAAGGAAAGTCAAGAATACAGCCTTACCAGTTGATAACAGAGCAGTGTTTATTCGATACTGGATCTTAATTCCAATGATAAATTATTGAACGTTATGCATTTAGCAACACAAAATTAAAACTTGAAGTATTTTAATAGGCTAATTTTGACACCAGATTTTCTTTAATGAAAACAAATATAGATACTTTAATTTGTGTCTTATTCATTTTTTCCCTAACATAAAATTTTAAATGAAAACTAACAAAAACGTCCATTACTGTAATTCAAATTATAATTTATAAATATATAATAATGTAAATAATTATACAATTAATAATAATTATTATTAATACTGTAAATAATTATTTACCCCTCTGGTTCTTGACTCCAGCCCTACAATTCTGGCTTTTGGCTAAGTTTGGTCAGTTTCAATGTTTAATAGAAAGGCAATGTAAGTCTTTTGACACTTTTAATACCTTTTTAGAATTAAAAAAAAACACCTAAAAACACTGAAATATTTTTGTGAGAAAGGTAAGAACTGTGAGAGAAGTAGCTAATAACAGAGAAAATCTTACTTGAAGGCAACTACAAATGAGCTGCTTTTGAGTTTCATGTTTTTATTTTTTACTTCAGATATCAAATTTGAAAATATTTTTCAGTATCTCTGGATCATGTGTTGTTTTATATTTAAGGTGCTATTCAGGAACATTTAAATATCGTTTTTAACAATTTGGTTAATTTGTTTGATGAATGGGAGAGTTTTTTTCATGAAAGCAATTGATATAATAGGACATAGAAAAATTAGACACGAACATAGTGTTTAGCATTTCATCGTCGTAAAAAAGGTCAGTGGAAAGAAAGATAAAATAATCTTCTTAAAAATAATTCAAACACTATTATAAAAGTAAACCAAGTGTTGTTGTTATATCTTTCCTTCATTCAGTAGATGCTGTATTGCAGCTTATGCCAGGAAGCAAATACGGAAGGCAGTGTCATCTATTTAATTATGTTTTTTCAGATCAAAAATAAACTTTCTCTGCTTGGTAGCCAAAAATTTCATGCTTAATGAACTATCAAGGCATATATTTTTTTCTGATGTGTTAAAATGTCAAATAAATGAAAGCTTTGATTTGCTATGTAACAGCTTATACAGTAGTCCTCCCCAATAACAAACACCTCTTCTTAATCAATGTTCTTAGAATATCTGAATCATCTACATGTAAATTATATGCTTTACTACACGCGCACTACACATACTACAAGCATGAAAAATGTATCTAACAGATTTCAAGCATAACTTTCAGCGTAGAAAATCACATTCTAAAAAAGCACATTTTAAGATAAAAAGCGACATCGAAAAGTTGTTCCAAATGCAGGAGAAAGGAAATAATACAAAAAAACCAAGAAACAAACATAAAATGTGCACTAAAATGTACCACTTAGAAACTAGTGGCGAATGTAAAGATAGAGCATTAATATAGATTATCACGAAACCAAAAACACAAGACTTGATTTCTGATTTCATGATAATCTCTGTCTGTCTGTCTCTCTGTCTCTCTCTGTCTGTCTGTCTCTCTCTCTCTTTGTGTTTGTCTGTCTGTCTCTCTCTCTCTCTCTCTCTCTATATATATATATATATATATATATATATATACATACATACATACATACACATTTTAAGGGAAAATTAATGTCTTCTGGTTTCTTCTTTTCTTAAAAAATACTCCTAGCAAGGTCTCAAATGAAAACTTANAAAATGTACACTAAAATGTACACTAAAATGTACCACTTAGAAACTAGTGGCGAATGTAAAGATAGAGCATTAATATAGATTATCACGAAACCAAAAACACAAGACTTGATTTCTGATTTCATGATAATCTATGTCTGTCTGTCTCTCTGTCTCTGTCTCTGTCTGTCTGTCTCTCTTTCTGTCTCTCTGTCTCTCTCTCTCTATATATATATATATACATTTATACATACATACACATTTGAAGGGAAAATTAATGTCTTCTGGTTTCTTCTTTTCTTTAAAAATACTCCTAGCAAGGTCTCAAATGACAACTTATCTTGGCCAACATTCAAGGAAGGCAAAGGGATGTCCTAATTAAAGAAGCAAAAGAAGATGACCGTTAACAAAGAATTAATGAGAAGGAAGATGAAACGTTTCCAAAAAGCTAGAGGATGGAAGAAAGCTTCACATTTTCGATGTGTGATGGAAAGAGGCTATTAATATGGCAAGATGTTTGGCAAACTGTTTCCTAGGCAGTATTCAAGTGAGCACTTGTACCAAGAAGTGCAGACTGCTTAATAACTTTCAAGGGAGAGACAAGAGATGATAGCTCGCTGGAATAAGTTTCAAAGAAGTGGCTGTACAAGGAAGAGAGAGATGCAACAATACGAAAAAAAGATTGATGGAGTTGGGCAGCTAAACAGGGTTTAACAATTACTTTCAATAGGACTTTGGAATAAAAATCAGGTGGTCTAGAGAGTAGACAGAACCTCCCGCCGGAAGATGATAATACTCCATGCTATACCTGACTAATGCCTTAAAGAGGACGGCTTAAAAAAATTAGAGCAAGCACGGGAGCGAGAACCTACTTTTACTGTTGAAGACTTGGCAAACGGTTTAACGCATGAACTCCAGGGAAGGTCATTAGAAAAGTTACTCCAAGAGGCTTTGAAGAGTGAGAATCAAGCAGAGGAGAACCAGCCATGAAAACAGGAAAAAAGGTTGGAAAATCTATGTCTATTTATAGTGAAAAGCTTTATTTTAATTATGTTGAAAGTGGTAAGTCTCTGGAAGCTCACTCGACAATAGATTCAAAATCATGGTGTAGAAAGGCAGCAATTTGAGATAACTTTATTCAAACTTTTTTGTTATAGAAAAAGTATTTCCATGTTACAAAAATGAAGACAAATTAGTGGTACGACAGGTGTATATTTATTCTTAAAAATCAGTAGTAGCCCTTTTAATATATTACATTTATTGACAGAAAAATTGATGGAAGAAGCCATTAAAAAAAAATAAAAGCGATTCTCAGAAAAGTATCAGTATTCTAAGTGCTTTCTTTCTTTTTAAGTACATTAAACACAAAAAGAAGAAAAAACCTTACCTTTTAATTCTATCTTTTAAGAGGATTAAGTAATTAATATCAAGTTGTACCAGGAATAGAAGATAACTAAAGGTAGCAAAAATTCTTAGGTGGAGGCATATGTGGGAAGCTAGTATTTAATTCATGTATACTATTGTTTTAGCAGGTACGAGTTTGTAAACTAGATCAGGCCAAGGATCATCAGTTTCCAAGTCAGAGGTCAGAATAAAAAGCAGCTACTGTGTGGAAAATCCATACATAAACAGACCTCATAAAGAGCAAAAATAAAGGACACTAAAACTCACTTGAGATTACTTTTTTTGAGGAATTTTCTCACATCGCAGGAGCAATGTAGAGTTTTTTCAGGTAGTCAGTTAAATATATTACATTATTATTTTTAAGAGATGTATTGAGGTATATTGAGATATATTACATTATTAAATATTAAATTAAAAAAATATGTGTAAGGAGCTTTATTTTGTTTAAAGAGCACATGAGATAGAAACGTCATCTCAAACTAAACATGATAGCAACCGCTAATTTCAATCTACTGTGGAAGGAATGATTTTCGGAAACAAGTTACTGTGTAATGTAGAGTCACTAATAATTCTCATGATGTTTTATCCATTGTAACGTGACAACGAACTGTGGAGTGTCTTTCTTACACGTAAGAACCAGGAAAGGATTCTGAAGAGAATTTTCTGCAAGACAATAAAGTTCCTAGTGATATACGAAGGGCAAGAATGAATTTAAAATAAGTTATGAAATTTTGGGAATATTACTTGGAGAGTAAAACATCTCTTACAGATATGTTGAAATCAAAGGACCCAGTCCTAACATTTAGCAACTGGTATTTTTGACTGGCCATTATATTTACATTTTTTGATGGACTTATTTCAAAATGTATTAAATTAGAATTACTAAGTAGCATTACTATTTCAGAAAAGGAATTTTTTAAAGGTGTACTTATCCAATAATAGCATTTTCGACCAGCTCTCACTACCATTTATTTTCTGCTGGTACATTATTAAAAGATGTAGCTGTGTTTAAGATATCTTAAGATTTCTGAAGTTGTTTCATACGTTTATTACTAATACGAGTACTCTATTATACTCTATAGTGCTCTATTCTATTTTAAGTGTTTAACCACACCCTAGTAAAATTTTGTTTGTTTTCATTGTGCATGGAAAGAAAATGTTGTAGCAATGTATCCTGTCTTTGCCTCCTTTGCACTTTGTAGACTTTCTTGAGAGCTAGCTGTAAGGTTAATTTTGACTTGCTACGTATTTGGGGGGAGGGTACCTTTTCAAAGTTGGTTTTGACTCATTTAAATGTTCAAATTCAATTAAACTGTTTTCAAGAATGCAGCAAATGCATCGCGGTAGGATGAAAAGCGCTATTTTATAGAAGGTGTTGGGACGGCTTAGTGGGTAAAGGAAAGGTGCCTCTTGTCTCACTTTTTTAATGCTTAATATTTACCACTGTTTTGCTGGTCTCATGGTTCTTAGACATGTTTAGAAAAGGGGGATTGTTTTCTCTGATGGAACTTTACAGTCATTGACACAGTGACTATGAATACGTATTCTGCAATATTCATGTCCAACGTTTATTGTATCTTGTTTATGATTTACTGTAAAATAACCTATTGTTCATATTAAATAAATTGTAGCAAACACAGTTCCTGATTTCTATTAGCCGTCTTTTTCATTTAATAAAGTGGTTAAATGAAAAAGACATTTCTATGAATTTGATGATTGTTAATAGAAGGGTGGGGCACCGTTTTAGTTTGTTCAGATAATAAAACTTTCTATTTGGGATTTGCACCAACACTTGTAGTTAGACTTATAGGTCACTTATACATTTCCAAGGGAGCAAAAAGAGAAAAGTAGTACCTGCTGAAGTACCTATAGAAAAAAGAGGGAAATGCAACTTCAAGCCAAGGGAAAGAGAGAGTCCTTGGAAACCCAGAGGAAGTCTGACCATTTTTCAATATACCCTTGGATAAAAGTAATTGGAATAAGGGAACCGAGAAAGGAGGCAGGACCTCCAGACAAAAGATAATAACACTACTCAATGCAAGGCAGGACTATTTTGTGTTAAAACAGTAAATAATATAGAATATATTGGGAATATTACTGCAAAGGAGTTTAAGTAAGTTACAGTCTTTAATAGAGAACAAGCTTATCTTTTAAGACCTGACAATAATACAGAGAGAAAAATCGCACCCTGCCACGAACACCCATTACATTTCATATCAAAGTTCGAGACTGGTATGAAGTTAAATAGGCTTCTTGCAGCTCTTGTGAAATAAAACAAAAACCCCCCAAGTTACAGACACACTCTGTTTTTTCTAAGCCTTATTTCCCACATTTGCTTGAAAGAAAAACAAACTAAAAAGTTGTTCCAAAAAGTCAGTTATGACTGAAAGTAAGTTGGGTTGGAAATTGACACTATTTGGTCAGATAGGGAAAGTCATTCTTCTTTCTATACAACTTTTTTACAGAAAACGAAAATGGCCGATAAAAGTGTATTTTCTTCGGTACATTAACCTCAGTAAGTTAAGGCTATGAAACTAAATTACATGGGAACTTAAGAGACCAATTTCTAGAGGTACTCTCCTGAAAAAATAAGTATTGCTTAAGCTCTGACTTTAAAACAATCAATAACATGGTAAAATGACAGACTGAATTTTGACTCTGAGTTTAATTTTCTTCCCAATATTATATTACTAGGCAAACCAGAATCACGAACATGTATCAAGTAATATCTATCCATGTATCTTTCTATCCATCTATCTATCTATCTATCTATCTGTCTAATCTATCTATCTATCTGTCTAACTATCCATCCATCTATCTATCCATCTATCTATCTATTTATCTATCCATCTATCTATCTATCTATCTATCAATCTATCTATCTATCTATCTATCTACCTATCTATCTATTTATCTATATATTTATCTCTCTATCTGTCTTTATATCAACATATCAAATAAAGTAGTATGTTGATGATTAGAGAGCAAAGCAAACTGAGAAGATGTAATACGATATCAAACAAAAGAGAATTTGTAGTAACATTTGTCTTATGATGCTTTATCCCTAGATTTATATACTTAATGTTCACACATACTAATTTATTTTACTTTTGCAATGAATAGTAAAAATCTCTGCACAAAACCTCTATATATCATCCTCAGATAATCGTTTTATCAAAAAAATATGCAACACTGTCTGAATTGCTACTTTCCACAGCGCATAATTATCACATCAAGTATATCATTAAAATATGTTGCAATTTACATGTATCTCCCTGCACCTTATCGAAAGTCATTAGCAACGATAAATACCAGTTTGCTTCTAGTTATACATTTACCGCTTTGTAGAAAATAGCAGAAGTGACATCTAATTTGGTTTTTTGAAAAAAATAAAAGAGCTGTTAATCATATTTGTATTTTCTTTGGTCTTGAGTAGAACTTTGTTCTCGTACTCAAAAAACTAAGCAAAGTTCGATCACACTGATTATTTTATATGATATATATTGCAACGTATTCTAAAAGACTTTTTAGAACATCAAAAATTGATGTTGTACAAACCTTTTAAGTTTGTAATCATTCCAACAGAGGCTCTAAATGTAGTAGATTTTCAATGTAAAGTCACATTTGATAAAGAAATTAACAACAAAATATTTATGACTTTTATTATCTTGGTATTTTATTTACCTGTTCATTCTTTTACGACACCTATTTTTACCTGTAAAATCTATTTTGTAAGAGACATTAGAGTTAATATAGGTTTTAAATAAAATAAAATTGGTTTCTCCATTACCTAGATTGCAGTGAGATGACTGATTAATATAATATTTCATTATTATTTTTTAACCTAATAGTCTTACACCTCGTATTCTATAGCTTGGTTACTTCTTCCCTCTTTCTTCTCCTTGTTTTTATTTGTATTAAATTCTTCTTTTCCCAACTTGAATGCAGGAAAAAAACACAGTATCCTCTGTAGGTCATTTTTAGCCTCTAGAAATATCACCTTTTTACATTTATACAGGCTATAGCTTAAAATTTCACTTTGATTGAGGAATTTTGATAATGTTTACGAGCTTATGCTTTGATGTCAGTTGGTTTTCTAATGCTTGGCAGTAGTACGTAGTACGTACTTTAAATTTTCTATAAGAGTTGTACATACAGGTATTGAAAGCTACAAAAAAATATATTATACCTAATACATTAAAATATATCATAAATTAGACTTGGTGATATGGTAAAATTAAGCAATATAAAAGGCAAATAAATTCATTTATAAGTAAAAATGTTAGTAAGAAAGAGTTCTTAAATTCATACCAGAAAACTACCACAGTTCCAAGCTTGAGAGAGATATCCCTTACACAGTATCCATAACTTTTCATCAAAGCCATCCTACTTTGAAAGTAGAAGATTTACGGCTTTGTCTCAAATACCAAGTCACCTAATAGCATTTTTTGCGAGATACCAAACCTCTGACTCTTTCCTTCTTGATATGTTTTGATGGATAATCTACCAACGTATAAAATTTTAATTAGCTTAGCCCAGTCCGAGTTTTGTATTGTTAACTCATACAAAGTCAAAAATATACTGGTTGTCTTGGTAACGAAACTTTAGATATTTTTCAAAGATACAGCTCTGACTAAGAAAATAAATAAATTAACTGACCGGATTTCTTCAAAGATCTGTTACAATGGCATGTTAATTTATCGGGAAAGTAATATTTTCCAACAATTTAAGGCTCAATTAGTAAGTAAAACTCCTTGAACACTCTAACGTCAATGATATCTGACGAGAAATTTCGAATTTTAAACTCCACAAGCTTGTAAACATAACAGCATGAAAACCGTAAAATTGAATGCAAATGGTTTGTTTATATTGGGTGTCGTTAAGTATTTAATGACGTATCAAAGCTTCTTTCAATTAACTGATAAAAAGGATGTAAAACTCTTGCAAATTCAAGAATTTTATGGAAAATCTTTATTGTTGGTTTCTAAAACCAAAATATTAAAGTGACAAAACTAAATTAATTCAATATCTTCTCAGGCTCCTTTTTTTATTGATCAAATCATATGTAATTATTTAAAGTTTTAAACCACTACATCTCCCCTACAGAAAGTTTTGGTTGGCTATTAGTAATTTTATGAGATTTTCGGATCACAGGCTCTCATCAAAAAGCTTTTGACAGAGTTATACGTATGGGAAATGTTATTTTGTTTCATAAGACTATTCAGTTTACTTTAAACAACAACAAAGGTTTACTATTTGAAACAAAGTAATTATAAAGGTTTCTAAACATAGTTAACCTTTGAGTTTAAACTCATTAACTCTTATCCTTATTGAAGATTTCTTGCAGACCGCATATTTTAGCAGAAATCAGTATACTTATGATTTTTGGATATTTTTGTTTCGTCACAATACAGTTTCTACTACGACACCTAATCTTTCTTTCTCTTGATTCCTTTTATTTTTTTCATAGTTAGTGGGCAACCGGTAAAAACAATATTATTTTTGAAAGATTTTTTTTTACTTCTAGTTAAATGTCAAGGAAAAATAAGAACAAGTAAACCAATATTTTGACATTCTTATGCCAATTCTATACATTTCCATATATACACATATATCACATTGTATTATATTATATTATATTATATTATATTTTATTCTATTTTATTTTATTATACTATAGTGTATTATATTTTATTATATTTTGTTTCATAGATAAAGGGATTTTGGCCTTTTAGAATTTTTGGAGAGAAAGTTCCTGATGTCTTTGTGTTCTGCCAAAGAATATCAAACTTGTCTATGTCCGACCAAACTTCTTGTCGAAATTAGTGAAAGTTATTTGTTTCTGCTACAGAGTTTTAGTCCCAACTGGTAAAAACAAATATCTACTAAGGGGTTTTTCACACTCTTTTCAGGGTTTTTCTTGTGAAAAGTTCTATAAACCTCTGTAGTGAAGAAGGAAAGATATTCTTTATTGTAGTCGTTCCATTTAACGATCATGCCTATCAATCAGCCACGGATTTTCCAAAAGCTTTGTTTTGTTTCTTGTTTTCAAACCACTTTTCGTTTTAGTCTGTTACATGTCAGCTATTCGTCATTCCGCTTCATTCTGCGAATGCATGCTGCACAGTTTCAGATTTCATAATGGCTGTTTTTGTAGTTTTGGAGTGACCTCTCTTCTCTCTAGCTACAGTCACTCTGCTATCGGAATACTGTTGGTGCACAGGGGTCTTTCGTGTGCAAAACTTAGTCAAAATAAGCTAGTATTTCACCAAGAGTAACAGTAATGGTTTCCACATTTCCATATCGGCTTTGTTGGCTATGTTGGTTTTGAGTTGGATATTGCTCTTTTTCTGAATTCATATTTTTTGTAAGAAGACCATACGCAAACATTCAGGAGAAAGTGTAATAGCTAATTTTTGTAGACAGCTTAATGTTAAAGATTGTGGAACAGACCAGATATCACACTGCTAAATGGTATACCAAAGTACCTGACATTCTGTGATTTCGTCAATGTCTCACTCTGGAGTTTCTTCGATTAGATCACAAATTTATATTATTTGATTCATCCATTTTCTCAAGGTGCAAATATCATTTTCTATACCTCTTTTTCAGTCTCTTTTATCTCCAGTCTTCCTTATTATTGTAGGTTGTTCAATGTTACTTGTTTATAAATTGTCTCAAGAACATCTGCCATTTACAAAGCGTTGTTGTTGGTCTTATAGTAAAAGCTGCTGAAGGAGTTGGCGACCATCGCTATGAGCTTGATACGGCTTCATGAAACTAGAAACCAACCTCCCCTCACCGTAGGGCAAATGAATATCAAAAACCCACAGTAACGCCTCTCCAGTATGTATTTGTGATCAAGTACGTAGGTTGCACTGGGAATATCTCTCGCAACAACAGGTGCGTCGGATACACATTTCTAAGTTGGTTTTTCATTTGTGAGATAGAGCCAACAGTTGCTATCCTGTTACTCGAAGTTTCTCAGGATTTCCTGGATGCAATCTGTACAAGGTGGCACTAAAGAGCACCAGCAGCCCATAAGCAAGGCAGATCGGTTTGGAAAGAAACTAGAAACAATCAGCTTTCACTTACCCACTGGGGTGCACAGCATCGAAAAACCTTCTCTAAATGGACGACGAACCAGATTGAATCACAGGAACGACGAGATTAATTTATTCGATGGTGCGGAAGAACAGCATGGACGTGAAAGGCATTCCTTACTGACCAGTCAGGAGAACCTAACTGATAAGCATCCAGGAGCCACCGCGTGGAGGGTGGGCTTCATTGGCACCTATGCATAGTGTAATTAAGAAGTATTCTAGTTCCACTCATCATCCCAGTCTTTCTTGTGCTTTGTGTATATACATATGAGATAAAAAAAGGACTTTTATTAGAAACCATTGTTGTGCAGTTGGTAGTTGAAGAGCTAAGCTTGTTTCGGGATACAGATCTTATTGGCATATATATTAGATAGTGATGAAAATGTCGAAAAATAGATAGTTTTCTTCCAAAACTACAAGAATATTGTTGTGGTAGCATGTTCAAATGAGTCAAAAGTCATTATGAGGCATAACTATGAATTTTATAACTTATAATAAGAAAATAGGTAAATAGGCACTGCACCGATTAACAGGGTTCGATAACATGAGATAACACGAGTGTACATCTGGCTCGGCATGCCAAAGAGGAGCCTTGGCCTAATGATTAGTGCAGATGCACTGTAACCAAGACGTTTCGGGTCCAATTCCCCGATAGGACTTTGGAACTTTACAAAAGAAAAGAGTCAAGTCCCTCTGAAGCCCACCGTCTGAGCCCCAGTTACTGAGAAAAAAGGATGTCAAAACAAACAAAAAAGGTTTTACTAGATAGTTGCAACCTAGAATTTTTGTTCGTTGCTTATCCATTTGCTATGAGACTAAGGAATAAAGATTAAAATACTAAGGTCTCCTGAAGAGTTGTGGTCACTTAAAATTAAAGCGATCTTTTTATGCTTTTGCTAAACTGATTTAGCTTGATCCCTTTATCACATTGTCTCTGATAGTAAGAATTTCAAGTTACTTTAAACTAGAAAATTGCTTTATAGGGTTGGGATCTATCAGTAAATTACTGGTGTAGTTATTACTGGAGTTTAATCTAAAGATGTACGTTGGACTAATAGTTAAGCCTTACCCTGCATTTTTTCGTATGGCTATTGAATAGGTATTCCAAATTAACCATGTTCTGCTCTCTCAAAACTTTTACTCTTTTAAACCCAAAATATTTGAAATTACAAGTCTCTTTATTGCAACTACTTGTATTTATTCTAGATCACGAAGTGTGTAATTGCTATGTTTGTTAGAGGGCTCAAACAAGAGCATGCATTCTAGTGTAACACCAAACTATACAAACTATGGTTTTGCTGTCGTTAGAGATTGCGCGATATCAGATGTCATTTCAGTTCCAAAGGGAAACGAAACGCAAATTTGGCGTGGACACAAAAGGAATTGATTTTCATTGTCCACCAAGCTACTTTGTCTGTAGCATCATTGAGAGTTAAGCCACAAAGAAGCAACCCAGCACCAGCCTAACTAAAATAGAGAAGGTGGTAGATTATAACTTTTGTAGGAATTTCACCAGTACGAACAACCACTTCCAGGAGATGTGGAACTCACTTCTCTACCCACGTTGTTCAGGACAACATACTTAAGAAACCGATGATCAGAGACATCTTTTCTCTGGATCCTCAACACAACATAACACGTCCAGCATTAAAAGACTTATAAAGAGAACTTCGCCTTTCAAGAAATCGCAAAAACACTACTCATTTTGTAAAGGAAGCAGTTGAAGCAGACCACTTAGTAGCTCAATTCACAGAAGAGACCCGTCTGTCTATTCAAAGGACAGTGATAACACACTCATTTACTTTAATCACATGATTGAGAGTAGCTCATACTACTGCACGAATGAAGGATTCTTTGAGTATACTCACAATGCTTTGATTAAGATGCTGCTGTCTTTAAACTGCAGAGCTCGGATTTCTTTCTTGCTAACTGAGTTCTAAGTACGGGGTGCATTGTCACAATTAAATGACATTTAGAGCACAGGGAGTGTGTGATGGGTTTAGTAGAAAGAAAAGAGTGATCCGAAATAAAACGTATTGTCAAACAACAGTATGGACGTCAGCTCCACTTCGAAAGAGAGACAGAATTGTTCCTTTTTCAGTACCCAGAGCTCAGGGTAGACCCCATCACTCTAATAAAAATGTCATACTTGTGGGATCAGAGTAAAAATTGAAATCCACTCTTGCTGTGCAAATCCTCTGGGACAGTAGATCTTAGTCGCTACACTTGGAGAAACTTGGGGTATTCACCACAACTTCTCTCAACGTTTTCCAGTAAGGACGACTTCATGCTTCAAAGTCGACTGTCGAGCCACAAGATAATTGTCTGCAGAGCAGAGGAGTGGTTTTAGTCCTGTTTGGTGACTATATTCTGCTGTCACCTTATGCAGAAAGAAGGGCACCTGTACATGGAAGCAGGGAAGAATGTCCTATGAAACGTATGTGGACAAGGACGTCTAGGCCAGGGACGAGTTTCTTATGCACACCAAGTTGCGGTCGTATCTAAAGGTATTTAAGAAACAATTAAAGATTTTTCCAAGATTGATGGAGTGGCATACCTTACAACATTCACATCCTACTGGGGTGGCGACCTTGTTAATATGTAATGACTTCCGTGAATTGCATGGGGAGAATTAAAATGACATCAATCTACCAAATTCCGAATGTGGTTGACCCCTTAAATTGACGGATCTAAAACCTGTGGATCGCACATCTTGGTTTGCATGAGAAAATGAAAGTTTGCCGTGACAGAGTCATGGTAGCGGCCCTTTTACCTGATTGATTCGATCTACCTACTGACTGTAAAATGTTTAGGTGAATGACCATACTTACGAATGAAGCTCGCACAATTATGAATCCTTAGAAGATTCTGAGTACTAAACCATTCATTGAAAGACAGAGTAAAGAATGCCATACAAGCAGCTGGAGCCAAATAGAGACGCTTTGACAGAAAATCAGGGTCATTCCAAAGATGGAGAAGAAAATTCTGTCCCCTGTTGTTGAGCATAAGCTACCACAATGAGACACTGCGATTGACTGGATCATTAGGCGTAGACACTTAAATATCAGGTCCAAGGCTCTAAACAAGGGATTTTCTGCTTACTAACTGTATCAGACATGAAAAGAAACTTGCCGATAAGACACAAGATAAATGGCTGGGATCCAAGAAGCTTATGCTGCTCAACAATTACTACAGGGGAACAAAAAAAATCACATATCTCTAGAGAATCTGGACGACGCCATTGAAAACACAAAAGATAAATGGAGAATGAAATGCTTACATTGGAACACCAACCATAGACTGTGATGGATAAAAATTTATTCAGGCATACTACACATTGGAATGGTTCCAGAATATCATAGAGATACAGTTGAAGCAGGAAAAAGCCCAGATCTTTTGCAACTGATGGCGGCGGTAGGGAGGCTAGCAGCTCTCTCGCCTGAAACCTCAGAAGACATCTGCAAAATTAACTAAAGCAGTGAACGATAATTTTTACCAAAACCAAGACTTATTTACAGCAGAACCTACTCACATTTCACACCGGCAGACACCTTTATGTTTTGCAAAACAAAAAGAGTGTTCCTGAAGTCGCTGAAGCTGCTGAAACTCTAGATTCCTTTTATAATGAATCACCTTCACTAACCTAGCCACAAAAATTGATAATCAACTAGTCAAAAAAATTGAGTGCTGTCGTCTCACTCATTAAGAAACATGGAATAAAGGTGATTCGTTTTGATCTAAGTTACCACAGGCATAGGGCATATGTGGTGAGATTTAATCGCTTTCTATCAAAGCATCTATTCATCGCAAATAAGTGGAGATCATCAATCTACAGTCAATAAGATAAACAAAACAGGATTGGGACTTACTTGCATGACAGCTCAGGTCTCGACCTCAGAAATAACGTAGCTTCATTTACATGTGGAAAACAGGGGCAATTACTTCCTTTCTTTGGGAAGGTGCAGCAGCTAATAACCCAATGAATACCTCTTGGAGGTCCTCATAAAGCTGCTAACTCCCGTTAGACTACACAAATACACCGGATAGTAAAAGACATACTTGACCCTGACCAGCTCCATATCTTTTATGTTGGAGAAAAGGACATGATTAGACACTTGGTCAACTAAAACTATTAGAACAAGTGCCAAATGCCATATGCCAAGCCACATCACCTGGTTACAAATAATACTCTTAATATTCCACGGTAGAAGGGATACAAAGACGAGGCTTATCCTTCCATCTAAGGTGGTATAACACCTACAATTTGAGGCAAAAGCAAAGCAAAACCATTGGAGAAGTCCGCTTTATAACCTGATTTGAAAACAAAGCGTACTTGAGCATACCGGGACAAGATGCCCTTCAGATTCACAGCACAACAATTTCACATTTTCACACAGAGCAAACCTCGAGAGCTTAATAGTCTTTTTAAAAATGCAGACGATCACCTAGTCAAGGTCTACTTGTTGTTGTCAATGCCCATAGTCAGTGTATGAGTTCCTTTGGGTCAGGCCAGGAACAAAGTAACTGAACAGATGAGCAAGTTCAAGCACTACAAAAACGTGCGATTAAATCATGGTGAAAAAGTAACATTTACTTATAGTTCCCTAACACGGCAGTGGCTTCAACTTTGGTAGCCCAACCAAATACATTGCCTGACACTATCTCTGTTAGACGCAATGTTATATATGTTGTCCCTTTTCCTTTCTGACTATCTGCTTAAGTTTTTCGTCCCGTAAATCCTGAAAAAACTCCTTCCTTCTCTCATATTTTTATCTTTTTCTAGTACTACAAGGCTATCTTAGACCAAATCATTTAATTTCATTTCTGTGTAACCAGAGACTTGACAATGACTGAACTTCGATGTAACTCAGAAGCATTGTAAAATTGTAATTTGCCACGAGGCTAACAATCAGGCTGACTTATTTTCAGTACGGTAGTAAATCTAATAAAAACACCAGTAGAAAATTTTCTTCTTCTCACAAATACTTTCTTCCAGGTAATCCTTTATTTGCATCGATGTCTTGATGTTTTCCATTCTGTCACTACTCATCTGTTGTCTCTAATCAGGAATACGGATGGGACATTTGTAACTCAGTAATGGTGAAAGTATTAGTAGGCACTGCTAGGAATGCCAAATTAATTTCCAGTGACCCTCTGTAGGAAGGGCGCCAGCGTCCCATATGTCTGAGTCTGGTGTAAAATCAAAGTAGTAAACGGCGTTTTCACCATCAAATATTGCCATGCTCTACAGGCCACCATTTCACGTCTTTTTTACCACCTATAAAAACTATCGGTATTCTCCAGTCTCAATGAATCCTCTCTAAATTTGTTCATGATAAGTCGGTGCACACTGACCTTGATGGTATTTGACACCAACACCTGTGATCTGGAGTTTGTTGTTGAGTAACGTTTTTTTATGTACTAGTGAGTCACCACACATCAAGGCTAAAAGCCACTCGAGGATGAGGGATAATGAGATGGATAGACTGACAGGTGGATGATAATAAGTATTGTGAAAAATATAAATGAATGAATAAAATTTGATGAATTAAAAGGAAGGTTTTGACAAGTGTTTATTGACATTTGATTTGAAGATGTCCATGTTGTAGTACTCCAGGAAGCAATTTTGTGGCAAAGTGTTCCACAGATTGGAGGTTCTTGGAAAAAAACTCTTTTCATGGAAATTCCGTTTGATATTAGGCACATGAAGGGAGAAAAGAAAATTCTTTCCAGTAGTGGTAGCAAGACGCAAGGTGCAGCCATAGACAGTTGTGTCATTTGCATAGATGTCAACAAATGATATCAGAATGTGATTTGGAAGATCATTAATGAAAATCAAGAAAAGAGTTGGGCTTAGAATAGAACCTTGAGGAACACCGGCATTGATACAATGTGCTTCGGATTTCTGTCCATTAACGACTACTTTTATAGACCTATCAGAGGGAAAGGATTTGATCGTTGAGAAGACGATGCCAGATATTCCATAGCTAGCAACTTTGTGAAGCAATCCTTTGTGCCAGACCTTATCAACGTCTTTTGATATATCAAGAGCCACTGCCCTAGAAACAAAGTCCCCATCAAGAGATTCACTGATTCTATGAGATATCACAGTCAGCACATCAGCAGCAGATCTTGCTGTACGAAATCCATATTGCTTGTCACCAAGTAGGTTGTTTTTGATGATGTGATTGGCAACTGCTTGGTTTATATTGGATTCAAACAACTTTCTAATGACACTAATGAGACTGATTGGTTTATACTATGATGAAGATGACTGTTTCCCAGTATTACAATACTGGGCAGACTAATAAAATTTTCCAAGAAGATGGAGAGCATTTCTCTTTTAAGCAACGATTGAAAGCTTTGTACGTATAGGAGCAAGTTTCGGCAACAGATTCTTAAGGACAATGGCTGGAATATTGTCAGGACCAGTTGCCTTGCTGGAATCAAGGTCCTTGATAAGTTTGGCAACTTCTCTGACAGTTAAATGGATATCGCTTAATGTATTTTCAGTCAATAAGGAATATTCTGGAAGTAGATGGCCTTGATCGTTAAGGGTAGAATTTGAAGCAAATATAGTTTTGCCTTGTCAGAAGCTGAGGAAATCACCTCAGGGCCGTTAATGATAGTTGGAATAGAGGTTTTACATCTGTTCAGTACTTTGTTTGTTACCCTCCAAAACTCTCGCGAGCCAAGTGTCTGCTCAGCAATTCCAGACTTAACAGATTAGGCATAGGACTCTTTAGTATTTCTTATAATCCATTTGCAGTGGTTCAGAGCAATTCTAAAGGCGGCTTTGGTTTCAGGGCATCTATTCCAATGATAGCAATGGAAGTAGTGATCTCGGTGAGCAATGGCAGCAGCACACTCAGGGGTATTCCATGGCTAGCTGTTTGGTCTCTGTTGGAATTTCTTACAAGGTATGAAACTCTAAATACCAGCGATTAACCAACTAGATATATCATTGGCAATAACGGACACATTCTTTTTGAAAATTGAAGACAAAGGAATTCCAGAGATAAAAGATCTAAAGCTATCCCAATCAGACTTCTTGTATCGATACACACTGCGATGGAAAGGGACATCAGAGAACTCTTTGAATTTAGATTTTATCTTAATGGAAACAATTGAGTGATCAGAAGAGCCCAAAACAGATAGAACAGTACGTGTACACTGTTCTGGGTAAGTTGTCAAAAAATGATTAAGAAAGCTTGCAAAATGTCCATTAATATCAGGTACGAGAGTGGGATTATCTACAACTTGAGTTAACTCATAAGCAGAGGAAAGGTCATGACAAAACCTTCCTTCATCATCAGTCTTGTTGAAATAGACTAGCCATTCGTGTGAGTGGATAGTCTATTGTGAAGATTGTAGTCATGTGAACATTATAGTCATCACAGACATGAATGTTAGCAGAAGCATATTCAAACAGGATATTGGCTATTTTTTCAGAGATTTGTTCGATGACAGTAACTCCATCATCTTGGGGACGATAGAGGGCAAAGATAAAAGAAGTGCTGTGAATAAGAGTTAAATGGAAACACATATAAGACAACTCGAGATCTTAATTTTTGAAATGTCCCTCCACATGGAAAACCGTCTTTGATTTAGGCACAAATTCCATGACAATGGCGGTTTTATAGGTCATGTTTAGTGGCCATGGTAGAAAAACCCGGGATCTTGTTGAAATCATCAACAAAATTTGATGGGACAATGCCGGTTTCACAAAGAAACAAAAAGTTAGGTTTGGTCTCATGTAAATGAATTTCAACCTCTGGAAAGTTAGAACGCAGACCCCTAATGTTGGTAAAGCACTTATTATTTGTTTGAGAAAAAGTCATTGTGAAAATATGTGGAGAAGACCAGTAGATGTATTGTAAGCAGACACAGAGAGAATGAATGAAGTATCTTTGAGAACCACTGAAGAAAGAAGAGCCGTAGCAATTTCCACTAACATAGCATCGAGAGGCCACACCGTAAACCATTGCATGGTCCAGATTCCATTCACAAAATGGCAATACAGCAGCTCCAATATTATACACCTGCTGATAGGACAGCCTCTTTGGGAGTTACTCCAAGGTTCGGATCCCTGTACTATCAAATGGATAACGTCAACACAGGAAAACGTTTACCTCCAGCGCCCTTATTAGTGACATGGTGTCAAAAAAACCCCCCATAGCATCTCCATATACCACTCAAAATAAATAAGGACTGACCCTGAAAACATCAATTCTTCCCCCTTTGTCAGAAACATCACTAATGGAATATGAGGACTAAAGGACAAAGTAGGGAAAGCGAGAGTAACGAGGCTCCCGAAAGTAAACACAAGGTCTACTTTCTACTCTCCATTAGTGTGGATGGCCGTTGGCTCCAATAGAGCTCCTCCGCCCTTTGACAGTGCTGATGGGTGTCAACAATACCCACCTCATCAGACAAGCAAAGCCCTGCCTGATGGGGGTGCCAGGTTAGTCGCTGACAAATCGACCATGAAACAGGTAGTACTAGTTTACATGGTACTAGTAGCAGGTATAAAAGCAGACCTGACCTGACTCTAAAGTTGGTAAAATGCAGTAGATTTAAGGCAGCATGTGTTTCCTGTTTTGTTAACACTCAGTGAAAATAATGAAGATGTGGTAACAAACCGGGCTAGCCAGCAAGGTGGTCAAATGGAACTGACGTGTGCAGTCAATGGAGCAGACTGACCTTTTCTCCTTGACAAATTTGGAAACTGTGTCTGTTTTCTGCTTTCGTAAGGAAAGCATCCATGTAGAAATCATTTTACACGAGTCAATGTAATAGGACCTCCCTCAATGTCCTCATTGGTCAGGGCAGCGAAGCCTTTTACACTCTAAAGGTCCTATCTTCAGCTGGTTGTGTTTGAAATCAGTCTATTTTTCTTAAGGACACATGGTATGGGTGGAAAGCAGACTAATAAGGTAGGGTCATGTTCTTTGGCAGTGTCTACTTAGATGAACTATATTTTGTATCCTGTGTTTCCGTTCTCAACAGTTTATAGCTCTGTTTTTGTAGAAACCACCCAGTGTTTCCTCTGATTCCTCTGAATTTTTTTTTCTGTAAAGCAGGGTTGTTATGGAAGCAGTCTACGAATAGCCCATATTCCAATCTGAAATACACTGATTGTTGAAGTAAAGGGTGATCGTTTGCTACATTGTGTAGCCAAATAGGTTAAAAAGGTAGAAACTATCAACAGCTACACTGCAGCCACCTGATTTCGCGATGCAAAACTAGACCGCGATATTCAACTCTGATAGGGCAGTCATATCAGGATCAGCACAAGCATTCAGCTCAGTATCAGTAGTCCTGCCAAGAGCCTAATTCTCAGTAGCCTAATCAAATGTCTTCTTGGGTGGCAGGAAAAAACAGATAACCTAACACATCTCACTTGTGACTGTGTTTACTATTGTGTTTACTATATGTTTACTATAGTGCATGCTTACCTTGGATATAGGTTTGTCCTTAACATCT
>RDPX01000112.1:292294-452216 GCA_003991215.1 Morbakka virulenta | reverse complement strand
TGGTTAATTGAAGGAATTACTTACCTTTTATCAAAGTCCGCGGATACCCAAAACCCCCAAAATCTATCGTCCTATTACCTGCCTCACAACTACCTACAAACTTTTTAACAGCTATTATTGCTAATAGAATGTACAGTTTCCTTGAAAACAATGACATTCTCCCCCATGAACAAAAAGGGTACAAGCGAAACCCCTATGAATGTAAAGACCAGCTCTTAATCAACAACATGATTTTAGAAAACTGTAAAAAGAAAAGTAAAAACCTCAGTACAGCTTGGGAAAATTACCTCAAAGCTTTTGAAAGTATTCCCCATGACTGGATACTCAAAAGTCTTGACATTTATAAGATCTCGCCAGCAGTCTCCAAGTCTCTCAAGAACAGCATAGGAGGTTAGAATACGCGTCTTCTTCTTTCACATTCAGCTGGTACTAATCAGTCTAATAACATTAGAATTAAACGAGGTATATTTCAGGGAGACTCCCGTTATCCCCTTCTATTTCGTGTGTCTTTGATTCCTCTTTCTGATGAATTGAATAACACTAGATATGGTTATTTACCAGCAATGTTCGTGAATTAGAGAGTCTCCTTACTACTGTTAAAGAATTTAGTAACGACATTGGCATGGACTTTGTCTTGGACAAATGCACCAAAGTGACTTTCCTTAAAGACAAACTCTCTCAGACTTCATCCATAAATCTTGACATCAACACCACCATTAAAGCATTAGATCAAGACGAAATTTACAAATATCTAGGCGTAAACGAAGGTGACGGCATCAACCATGTCACCATGAAAGAGAAGATTCGTAAAGATTATTTCAGATGCATGAGAATGGTGCTTAAAAGAGAGTTAAACGCAAAAAATATAATGGAGGCTATTAATACATTTGCGGTTCCTTTAGTCCAGTATAGTTATAACATAATTAATTGAAACTTGCTTGATTTGCAAAGAATGGATGTTAAAACCAGAAAATTACTTACAGCAAACAACTCTACATCCCAAAGCAGTCGTTGACCGCCTGTACTTGCCAAGACGCGACGGGGGAACTGCGAGGGGAGAACTGCGAGGGGAGAACTGAGCTGGAACTGTCCTATAAAACCACCACCAAAGGCATGGATAAATATTTGGACTCTACTAATGATTGAATGTTACAGCTCGTTTTTAACCATGAAAATGGTAAAAAGCTGCATTCTGTTTCGAACAAAGCAATACAGTAACAAAAGCTGTAAAAAGTGTCAAACAGAAGGCTAAAAAGTTTGGAAACTAACAGCTTGTTGATATATGGAGCCAGAAAACTCTGGATCGTCAGTATATTCTTCGAAGTCGTTACGCTGACATTAACCAAAATGTTACCCATCAGTGGCTTTGAAGTTTAGGTCTGAAGGTAGAGACTAAAGGGTTCATAATCGCAGCCCAAGACCAAAGCCTTTTCACAAGAAACTACCAGACAAAGATATTATACAATGGTGCAGACCCCAAGTGTCGTTGGTGTGACCAATCCATAGAGACTATTAATCACCTTGTCTCTGGATGCACTGCCCCTAGCGAGTACGTGAAACGGCATGACCGTGTAGGACAATATGTTCATTGGGAAATATGTCGGAACTATCAGATATCCGTACTGGCATGAACATAAACCTTCACCGGTCATCAACTCAGAGGACGATACAATTCTTTGGGATTTCCCGAGTAACACAGATAGGGCTATCCAAGCCAACAGATCCGACATAGTAATTAAAGATCAAAAATCAAAAACATGCACCTTGATAGATATGAGTATATCAACTGGTGTTTCAGTTTTTAATTTGTTTGTAATTTTTATCAATACCTTTTCGCCCTGGAGTGCAAAAGATTTTTGTCCTGCTTCAGATTTTATTTTTTTCACAAAATTTGTTCATCTGTTCATTTAACCAGTGTCGTTCCAGTGTTTGATTCTTTGAGAGAATTCCCTATACCCAGGCGTTGCAAGAAAATTCAAGAATTTAAACACCTTAGATGCATGCAATCGTTTGCTGAAATAGTTTAATGATAGTAGTTTTTTCAACTTGTTGTTTCGTAAATAGTGACATATTCATAAAAGTATTGTTGCAATATATTATAGTGGGACTACTAAGACTCTGTATGTCTTTTCCGCTACACGGGGCACCAAGTCAGTCCTCGTCGTGACAATATCTTGACTCTCCTTAGCTTTTCGTTTTGACAGTAATCGCCGTATGTTGTGTATATTTAAGACTTTCATCCTTCAATACCCCAGGACATGAATAAAATGCTGTTATTTAAGTCTGCGTTTGACCTTTATTTGAAGAGTATCTTGTGTTCAATAGCGAACACATTCTTTTTTGAACCTTTCAGATTTTTAAGTAAGTGATTTTTCACTGAATCGACAAGCAAACAGATCCAATTTGCTACTGAAGCTATTTTCAATCCCTACACTTGTCTTTCCAGCACATCAAAAAACGATGTCGTCAGTAGCGAGCTATATCACACAGTTTTAGATTTTTCTTTATGTCATTTATTAGCATTACGAAGACAGATGGACCGAGGGTAGATATTTGCTTTACCTTGTAGGATATAGCTAGTATTTCAGATTCCTTTCCTTAGCACATTACAATTTACTCTCTTCGAAACTAATAACTACTCAATAATTACATTTCTTTATCTTTAACAGCGTACAATGATAGTTTAGGCAAAAGTCATGCAAGATCTAGAGCATGAATTTCTTGCTCAAATAAAAAAAACCCTGAACCAGTCACCTGGTTATTTTCCATATTTTACTTGATTCAGTCGGAAAAAAGTGTCACCACATGCCGGATGGACAACTTGTTCTGAAAAAAAATTGTATCTCGTGGACAGTTTATTTTTCTTTAAATGGCCATAGAGTTTTTGATGTATTGCACTTTCGATGACTTTTAAAAGGATTGAAAGCACTGACAAAAGCCTGAAGTTATCGATGAAAGCTACTTCACCAGACTAATAAATTGGAGCTACATTGGCAATGTCTCGGATCACAAACATCAATTTTTAGAATTTGAAATCTGTTTATATTGTTATCTTCATGCTGCTTTCAAACCCTATTCCCCAGCGAGGGCAAAACTTTGTAATGCTTTGCCAATACTACAAATAATTTGCAAAATCCCTACAAAATATATTTCAAATACAATGTCTGGTTATCATTTATTTCACCGTGTTTGTTGGTTTATTTATATGTACCCTTTTTCTAAAATTCTGTATGAAATTTCCCCCTATTTTTTCATAAACAGGATATATATATATGTATCCCATTACGTGTGGCTTACGCCAAATTTGATAGGTCATCCTCCTTGTTTCATCCATTTGTGACCTACTAATTCTCTTCTTATTTAAGATTCGTCACAGTTTTTACTTAATGAGTACTAGAATTACTATACTTGAAGTATTTTGTAATTTGTATCTATCAACGGACGAAAATACTCTTCAGTATCTCTGAAGTTTGGCACACACAGAAGTGGAGTAATTTTTACTACAGACTGAAACAAGGTATTCTCAAATACTTTGATTTTTATTTTCTACCACCATTTTGTCACAAAACAAGCAAACTAGAGAGAGAAAGAGAGANGAGAGAGAGAGAGAGAGAGAGAGAGAGAGAGAGAGAGAGAGAGAGAGAGAGAGAGAGAGAGAGAGAGAGAGAATAAATGTTTACTTGCTTCTTGGGGATGTTTCATTGAAAGAAAAGCCATCCTAAACAAATAATTCACCCAGCCACCTAATGAACAAGCCAAAGTAGAAAGTGGCGGAGAAGATTGGGACGATATGATCGAAGTCAATGATAAACACCTCGAAATGCCTATTTCATTAGAATCAACAAGTGTCATTAAAACCCTTACAGGATTAATTTTTTCATGACGTCAGAAGAGGTGCAACGCTCCACGTTGAAAATTTCACTCTTCGTAGAAAAAGAATTATGAAAGAGATTTGAAGCAAGCTTCGATTAAAGACTATTTTGATTGAAACCTTTAAGGCTACTTCATTATTCTTAAAATGCTTGTTAAGAATAATCAACAACAGACTGGTGAAACGTTTTTCACTCTTCCTTTTCATCTTTCATAATGGACCTGTTTTCCCAAAATCGGATAAATTGAACATTCGGTAAGTGGAATCATTTTTGTTCTTTAATCGGTCCCATGGAGGTTCTACTTATCAAGCGCATACTATATTTTCAGTTTCAAATTTTAAAATCAATTCGAGTCTTCTAAAGAACGAACCCATTGTTTTTCAACTGTAACTTTCGTGTTTTCAAAAGAAGTTCAAATTTTGCAAGAGAATATTTTTGCAGAGATTTTTATTAAAAGTCTGGTGACTTAAACTAAAGAACACCAGCAATTTCGTGGTACTATTGCATTACACAATTGTTTTGTTATTGTTACTCATGACTAACAAAAATAAAAAACTATTGCATGTACTTATTATTTTGTTTTTATTATGTTTTGTTCTGAAGACTTTATCTCAGTCTTTCTTATGACTTGTCTCATACAATTGGAAAAACACATTCCCTTTATTGGCATTATAGGTAATACACCAAGACGTCATTGGAGGTATAGGTCGCTTGAACAATTGAACAACTAAGTCTTTTAGACGTAAGAGATGTATAATGTTATGAGTCGAAAGCTTTTACAAGCTACGTTTCGAGAGATACTTCTCCCATCGCCAGCAACTAAGTGTTTTGTTTACTTTCTGAGGTTAAAACTTGGATTCTTTTATTCTCTAGACTAGTTTTAGTTTCCTTGGTAAATGAAATAAAAATTGTCCTGATACACTAGAAATATAAAATTTCTAGCTTTGTTTTGCCAAGAAATTAAGATTTAGACCCTTATTTTCCCTAGTCCTGGTCTTTAAGTGACAGCAGGACCGGAGAAGTGAAGTAGAAGCTACAGCGAAACAGAATAAGATAGAGTGGGACAATGAAAGATGTAGAGGCAGAGAAAACATCACCCAAGAACAGAAGACGCGAAAAACTTGTATGTTAATAAAGAAAGTAAACGTAAAATGGAAATCAAGAAATCAAATGATTGAAGATGCAAATGCGACCACTCTTGAAACCTTGGAAAAGGAAAGGAACAGGTAGACCAATTATTTCAGCTATCTTTTCAGGCCCATTGATACAGGGGAGGAGAAGAAAACGTGCAAAGAAAATGGTAATGCCCTCTCCTGAAGATGTAAACATGTATTCGATACTGAAGTGGAATGTTATCAGAAAAATAAAAGCACATAAAAGCTAAAAAATAGATGATATTGCCGCGTAGGTGCTTAAAGCTGGAGGTGAGACTCTGCTCAATCATTGGACATGCATTGCTACAGTGGATTTTGGGAAATGAGTGTATTGAGAACGCATATACGTAGTCCATCATGATCACTATACCAAAGAAGAGTGATCAATTGATCTGTATCAAGACCAGGACACCATGTTGATCAAAACTATGTTCAAAGTGTTATTTTTTATTCTGTTCGGAATCCTGAAAGGTGGTACAGAAGCATACTTATCGAAACAACAGACCAGATTCCTGAGTAACCGATGGATGTTGCATCAAATTCTCACGGTCAGGCTAATTACAAATAGCACCCTCGAAAGGGAAGACATGCTAGTGTGCAGTTGCTTTCTGAACCCCAGGAAAGCGTTTCACTTGATTAAGCATCTTACAATATCAGTAATTTTGATCTCCTATGGCATTGAAACCAAACTGATGTGCAATGCCGATAAAACTTAAACAATGGCACTTGGAGTACTAAAAATGACATAACATTGTCAGTTGGAGCTGTATAGTCTTTTGCAAATAAAGAGCTCAAAAATGAGGAAGCATGCTTTTAGTTAAAGTCACTTGTTATATTTTCTTGCAGTTGTTATTAATCTTCTTGAGTTGCTACTAAAAGTATCCAAGATCCAAGAACTATATTAGGAATAATTAAATATTGGTGGGGAAAACCAGTTTTACATACTGAAAAGTTTTTGATAGATAATATACTTAAGATTCTCTCTAACAACATTGGACTATTTGCAAAATTACCATAACAAATTTTTAAACTATGACATTGAAATAATAGTTGTATACTTCAGTCATCGTTAACAGAGATACCTCTCGATTTGTAAGAATGAATAAGTAACAGCCTATTCTTGCAATGTAGATTATAAAGGGGAAAAAAGAATAAAGACAATAGCTGATAAACGTAGTATTGGGGTTATAAATAAACTGTGTTAACATTTCTCTAAAGAGATACTTTCACACGTATTGGCTAATTTTCTGTACCTTCTATTGCAGACGAAATTTCAACTGAGCTAGAAACCAGTACTAAAAAGACCCCGGTTGTTTGTATCCTATTTAAGATTCGACACTGCTTGTGCATGGAGAGAAACGTCGGGTTAGTGAGTTGGATTTGATAACAATGCTCTTTCACCTTAGCAGGCAAAAAACTTGGAGCCAACACATTAGGCCGAGAAATCCATCGTTCAGTAAAAGCAAGAAAAGTGCCACTTTGGTATCTAAATAAGGCTATAGGTAACAGAAGAGACTTAACATTTAGTACCTACGTGTGTGTGTGTGTAAGCTGCTGGAGACCAAGTGAGTAGGCTGCAATGGGAATATCTCTCCCAACTACAGGGGCGTCGAAGACGCACATTTCCTGGTTGGGTTTAAAAAAAAATTTCTCCAAATCGACGACGAACCAGATTCAAAATCTCATGAACGACGAGATCGATTTCTTCAATGGTACGGAAGAACAGCTTGAATCGAAGACTATTCGTTACTAACTAGTCAGAAAAACCTGGCTAATCAGCATCCAAGCATCACCACGTGGAGGTTGCCTTCATGGACGCCNGACGAACCAGATTCAAAATCTCATGAACGACGAGATCGATTTCTTCAATGGTACGGAAGAACAGCTTGAATCGAAGACTATTCGTTACTAACTAGTCAGAAAAACTTGGCTAATCAGCATCCAGGCATCACCACGTGGAGGTTGCCTTCATGGACGCCCAGTACCTACGTACTTGGATTTATTGTCTCAATGTGAGAAAAGAGAGAATATGGCTTTGTTACTCAAAATTAGAAAAGCGCTTTTTTTGGTTTTCTTAATTCTCTTATTGAGAAAACCATATGAAAAGTTAATGCTTCATTATTTCTACAATCATTTCAGAAATGCGTTCTGCCATGGTGACTGACATGAAAATAGATCTTAAAAGTGCAATTTTATTGACATGTGCCCTCGATCATAGTTAACAGGAAGGAGGTATATTGTGACTGTAACACTGCAAAATGCAAAATTACTGTTTTACGACTTGTCCTGAAAAGAGATGTCGCAATGAATAAATTTCCACTAGATCATGGACTGTAATTTAAAATGACTGTTTTAAAAGGGATAGATATAACTACTGACCTAGTTTTATTCCTGTTTAGTCAATCACTCACAAGCTTATGGGTGGTGGACACCAGTCTAATAATTTCAAAAATGTAAACAAACGTATACTACCTCCAAAATTGCAATACCCAAATGGAAATCCAACTAATAGTCTTTATTATTTTTTGTCGTAAGTTGACAAGATTCGTCTTGAATTTGTTAAAGAAGAGCATATACATAACATCACAACCAGAAAAAACCCCCAAAACATTCTTATAATATTCAATTTTAATTTCTCAAAATTTAAAATTATTGCTATACGTACAGTGGAAAATATGATAAAAGAGGCTTCTAAATCTTCAAGTCTACTTAACCCATTTCCAACAAACGTACAAATGACATGTCATTTTACTTACCATAAGGAAATGACAAACAAATCACTGAGCTCTGGTCACTTTGCTGACAAATAAAAAGAAGCCCTAATTTGAAGTAAGCCTCAAAATCTATGACAAAAGCCATAGTTTTACAAACATAAGGCCAACAAGTAAATTGCTATTTGTATCAAAATCTGTTGAAAGCCTAGTTGCTGACAAACTCCGTCTACACATGAAAAGAAATTTCACAGCACAGAAACAACCCTACTTAAAGTTCAGGATGTTATTCTTTTATATATGAACCAACAAAAACTCACATAACTACTTCTTATCGATATTACTTCAGCTTTTGATACTCTTGACCATTCCATCGTCCTTGAAAGGTCATAATCGTTAACAGACATTTCTGGCACTGCACTAGCATGGTTATTCTCATATCTTAATCGACAAATATTTTAGGTTACCCTAGCAACCGTCAATTCCAAGAACGTTTCCGTCTCACGTAGAATTCTATATAGTACATGTCTAGGACTACTGTTGTTTGACATATGTGCTAGTAAATTGTTCGATGTTATCTCGTCTGATCTACCGCATGTCCATTGCCATGCGGATGACACACAGCTGTACTATTCTTTTAGTCCTAATGAACAATATGGACAGCATATTGCCACACCAGCATTCATTATTTGCATAACAAACTCACAAAACTGGATGAGATCTTGTAAACTCAAGCTTAATGAAAGCAAAAAAGAACTTGTAGTTATGGGAACAAGACAACAACTTGAGAAAAAAACTCTTAAAAGAATTTGGATAGATGATACTGAAGTCAAAATACAATCAGTAGTAAAAATTCTAAGATTGGTGGGTTAATCCCACAATATCTACGAATACCTGCAAAGTTATATGGTTTATCATTTTATCACCTTCAAAATGTTAAAGGCACTAGAAAGTTCCTAAATGCTAAAACTATAGAATCATTCACATCTTTGTAACAATTTGAATAGACTTCTGCAACAGCATATTATATGTTCTGCCCAAATATCAACTCAACAATATTCAGAGTTCATAATGCAGCAAAGGGGTTGGTTTTTTAAATTACAGAATTTCCTACATTCTGTCTTCTCCGTGGACTTTAGTGGCTACTAGTGGAATAAAGAAATAGTTTTGCTTGTATTTAAATCACTCTTATAATAGACCTAAGTAAGTAGATAATATGATCACATCACAGAACTCTGCTTCATGTATATTTAGATCAAACAAAGAAACCATTTTATCCTTAACAAAATTCATCGGCAAAAAAACGTCAAGAGACAGAGCATTCTATTTTTCTGGTCCAGCGTTGTTGAATGCACTACCAAAGATTATAAAGTAGGAATATAACTTAGATGATTTTAAGAAACTTCATAAATAATATTTTAAACAAGCCTTTTCCCAATAAGTGAAAAAGTGTTTGTAGTACTTGTTTTCTTCTTCTTTATCTTTCGACTGCTCCCTGTTAGGGGTCGCCTCAGCGGATCACACACCTCCATTTCCTAAGGTTGGCAGGATTTTCCCCCACTCTCACTCCCCTCGTGTATTCTTTTATTACATCCATGCGTCTCATTGGTCTTCCTCTCTTCCCCCTCCCTGGCAAATTTATGTCTAACATTCTCCTCCCGATATTCTCTTCCTTTCTGATCACATGCCCATACCATCTCAGTCTTGCCTCCCTTTGTTTCTCGCTCAATCTCCTAACAGTATATACCTGTTGTAGACATCCAATCAAAAAAAGTGTCAAAAAGATTTCCAGTGAACAAGCTTTCAAGAAAATGTACGTAATTTTATTGTGATGTTGTATTGGAGTCACCAACATCTTTAGTGGACATGGTACTTGAAACAAAAAAGTCAAAGCAGATAAGGAGTAATGTTCTTGAGAAAACTACAAGTTCAATAAAAACTTTGTTACTTACTTTTCATTAAAAGCTATATATTTCTTGTTGTTTTATAGGATTTTGACAATATTTTCTTGAATAACCAATGTATCTTTGATTGATATCTTGATCTGCAACTAATACCTTGAACAGTTACCCTAGACTACGTAATAAAGGTTATATCACTTCCAGTCATTTAGAAGCACCATTGGGGATTAACTGCAATCACTTTGATATTTGCATCATTACTGTTTTTCGAAAATATTGAACAAGATGAAATTTATACTTAAAACAAAGTCTGCAGATATTCAAAACAGAACATGTCTTACTTAAGAGCTCGAAATATGCTACAAAGAAGAGCTGGAAATAGGGGATTTGTGAATATGGGAACAATAGCTGGAAATATGTTACAGAAATCAGAATGTAGATTTTAAAAACAGAATATGTTTTTCTTTTTCTTTCTGGATGTACTGTATTCTCTATATTGAATATTTAATTTGCATTTGCAATAACATCAATAAATAAAAGAATAATAATTTCTACGTACTAATGACAGTAACACGAAAATGGCAGAGAAAAAGGACAAACACTGTCATGAATGTGTTCAGAGTCAAAGACTAAACTTTGTTTCACGTATCTTCTATTTTATTTTTTAATTGCTAGAGACAACTAGCTGTAATTTCACCATATTTGTGACCTGCATTTAATTAAGGTGATTTACAATTATCAATTTACGAATGTGCATCATTGTATCATTAAATTATACAAAAGCTATGGACACTTACACATTTTGGGCTAGCAAAAGTTTTAACTCACAGCGCCCACTAGATTATACAGGTAAGTTACTTTAAATGAGGTTTCTCTAAACAGTTGGAAAGAAGGGTCACTTTTGCTTTGTCCAGGGGTCTCACTGGCCAAGGTAAAACAAAACAAAAAGATCTTCCAGTATGCCGAACGAAAAAGTTAGCACCGATATATGTGCAAGTAATATAAACGTTCTTTTTCTTTAAAACAAATTTATACAGCAGTGAAGCTGAATAAAAATCAGATGTATTACCAAAGGCAGATAAGTATAATGTATTTTGAATTCAAGGGAATGAAAACAAATGTTTACATCTTATTATGTAAACAACAATAGCGGACCAGATGAGATCAAAAGTATAGTAGTTTAGAGAACCCTGCAAAAAACAAATAAATTATCAAAGAATTCCATTAGGTAATAGCAAATGTTGTATTTGTGAAATAATTACTCTGTTGAATGACGCTTACTACCAATTAACTACATAATTTTCACAATGAAGTGTATATTTCTGTCGTATACAGAGAAATATCGACAGGCTATCGGTCTGTAACATAAATGCCTACTTTTTTATTTACCAGATTTGATTAATGCAAGTACTCTCAGGTGTTCCAGGATGCCCTACTGAGAGACATTTATAAACTACGGTGTAAATATTTTTTTTAATTATTGTCCTTTTAAAGACAACAACAACACTATCCCTTACATTCGTCACTATAACCAAAGCAAATTAATAAACTATTACCAATCAAAAAAAGTAAAAGAACTTACAGTACTCTAAGTGTATGAAATTCAGAGAATTCCAATTAAAAGTAAAAAAATGTCCTATAAAATTGTAGTTGGTATTTGTAGGTGTTTTGTTTTGTATTATTTTGAGCTTCTACTTTCAAAGAAACATTTAATCCATTTTCATATGTGTTACTTTGTAGACTGATTAGCAATGGTGGCTAACCAGGAAGCCAGAAACAATAGTCAATATAAGCATTTACAGATTATGCATCATAATTTTTAGTTCAACTAAGGTAGTGGAAAACTGCCAGAAAAACAAAAATTAATACTACAGAGCTGTATGCATTTCTCTCTAAAGTCGGAAAAATGCTTAGGTTTCTCAACAGGACAAGATCTAGAATTAAAACAATGGTAAAAGAAATGCAATAGGGGTTCTGCCCGGGATAGAGGACAGAGGATAGAATTCCTGTTGTATGACACAGGATGAAAAATGGTTGGAGAGTATAAGGTTCCACTGAGCTTTAAATTTATTGAGTTGTCTGGCAGTTTTGATTAACAGAGGCAATAAGGGAAACTATAAAAGCAAAATGTATCGGTGCCATAGAGTAAATTTAGTATAGTTTACGCATAACACTGAATGCATTTGTCTCATAAATGATGATGTTCCTAAGTGGTCTTGACGTCATCTTGACGTTAAAGTAGGTTGGAAAATAATACAGAGAAGTTCCAGAGTTATTGTAAAAAACAGACATTCTGTTTTTCAAATCAAAAGTCATTAAAATAAAAAGCCACTGTTTTTTATAGATAATTTTAATAAGGTACTCCGTGCTTACAATCAATTTTTTACTTTTTGAAATCGGGCATTCTTATTAAGAAATATGTAGATCCCCCCATTCCTTAACTAGTACCTTAGTGGAATTCTGGACCTTTGCTTTTGTGTGTGAAATGACCCGGCATACTAAATCTTGTTCTCGTTCCTTTTACCTGGTTAATAGACAGGGCTTGCAGGTGGATTTCACTCAGTCAACAAATTTCATGCATTTATATACCTCTTATGAAATAAACATATTGTGAATTACATCGTCCAGGTCACTCAATACAGACAGGTTTGAATGGCAAAGAATACGAGCCAATTCTTGAAAAAATAGCAAATTAACTTCAAATATTATTCTTGCCTTTTTTGTTAAGGATGGGACATATTTCTAAATATAATTCATAACTCACAGCTTTGTCCTCCGTCAAAACCATAAGTGATTCTATTAGACACCTAGCGGTATGAGTCGAAAGTCGACAGCCATACGTAAAAGCAAATAATAATTTTTCAAGTTCATTTCAATAATAATGATAATAATAATAATAATAATAATGATAATAATAATAATAATAATAATAAATGCTCTTTGGCATACATACAAACATTGCTTTTTGTGCCTATTTATTGTTGTTTTTGTTACCAAACAGGGCAATAACAAATTTCCAATCTGAATTCAATGCTGAAATACCAGACTTGGTACTAGTACTAGCATATCTTTCCATGTATTGTCAAACTATCAGGCTGGAAGTGGGTGTTGTCATACAAACCTTGTGCAATGTGCCTTGCCTAACTGATTGTGGGGCGGCAATTGCAAGGTTGAAGTGATGTTGCCATTTTTTTTGGTTTTCCATTAATCTCAATCTTATGGCAACAGCCCATGTGCCTGAATTCAACTAACCTGGCTTGTTGCTGGGCGCTGAACGTGGATTTTTCACCCCTTTTTCACTAGATTTTGTGTAACAACTCAATAATAATAATAATAATAATAATAATAATAATAATAATAATGACAATAACAAAAATAATAATAGTAATTACAATGGTAATAATGGTAGCAATAATAATTATTAGTTTACTATTCTTATTGTTCAAGATTTTATAAAGTTGGGCTGTAACTTAGGTTTTGCATTGGCATGGGTAAGTGGAGCTTTTAATAATAGCTCAAAATGTGTACATCATGGCATCCTTAAGTCCTACAGGCAGAATAGTTTGTTGTTTTGACTAAACTAAGGAATACACGACAATGTTACTTAGATCACCAGGATCATTAATTTATTAGATATTACTATTGTAATTTTAAATTCTATTAAAATATTCCAAGTTCTATGCAGTGCATGTATTGTGCTGACTTTTAAATCAGCAAAGAAAAAAAAAACAGTTCACATTTCTAACCCTTTTTTAAATTCTTACAAAAACATTTTTGTAAAAAATTAATAGTAAATGAAATTTGCTGCAACGTTTTATCATTCTAGTTCCTTAAAACTCACGTGAATGATATTTTGTTTGCAGAAAGTACAGTCAACACATGTAAAAAGAGATTAATTAATTAGCTTCACTGATAAATTGCTACTGGCCTTGTTTCCAATGCTCTACATGCGCTTACTAACATTTGTAGGTTTTTGATAGAACCTATGAATTACTTATTATTATTATGCACTATCAAATGTTATCAATTAAAAGTTACCAAGTAAGAACTCATGTATCACAAAAATAATGTATAAACGCCAGATACATACCAATGCAAATTTTTACAAACATTTTCGACAGCAAACGTTTAACCCTACTGACGCTTCTAACTAATCAGGATAGTGTTTAGCTCCTAGCCTTCTGTTGAAGCTAATTTTAATACTACAGTTATTTAAGTAAATATTTTCTTTAATAATTAACACATGTTCTTAGATCTGATTTTTACGTGTACAAAGCCCTAGTTGTGTAGATATAAACAGAAAACTTGAACTGAAACATCAAAGCCAAGAATCCAAGAATCTTTTACTGTGATGAATTATAACTGCCTGCAGAAGAAAGAAGTGAATTTATTAAATATTGGTATCCTTAACTCAAGAAATTGATTTGAGCCCAGTTAACGAAATGGAAAACAACATCAACACAGAAATAGTTATTCATTCAACATGCTGATGATGGCATATCGGCAAGCTTCCTAGAGTTTTCAGCTAAGGTTTTTTCATCTAAGAAGTCCTTATTCATTACTCCGAGTACAATATTTTCTAAATCTTGTATATCCTGCTTCGTCTTTGCATGCATAGAATCTAGTCTTGACCTCATGGACTTCATTTGACAAAGAAGCATATCCAATATGGCTTCAGTTTTACTTGTTTCCTTATCATCATTCTTTTCCGCATTTAGTGGTTTTGTTGCTTTATCTTGAAGTTCTGATGTGTATCTGTCTGTTGAGTTTTCTTGAGCTAAATCTTGAGGCTCCGATATATTAATGCAGATTGCCTTATTAACTTTTTCATTAAATGCAGTTTCTTCTACGTCGTTCAGCTGCAAAAGATCGTCTCCGATAGAAATTCTCTTTAACGTAGGTGTTGGGACATCAATACTTTGCTAAAGGGAAAAAAACAGCAACAAATTTTAATAAAAACCAATTTGGTAGGAAAGAAAGTGAGATTTTATTGAACTTACCTTGTATAAATATAGAAATAATGCAGCTTTTTTGATAGACAATAAATTCTTCACTGAAAAATTATATAAAGTTTATAATGCTGCTCTATTAATGGTTTTGTATTGGTATGTGTGTTTTGAGCATAAGAAAATATAGTATATATTTACTCGCACAGAAATAACCAGTCAACAACGAATCTAACTGAAATTTTTAAAACTGTCAACTGAAATAGGGAAGAATACTATGCAAGTAGAAATGGGATTTCAGGAAATAATTACTGAATTATGGACTAGCACTGTCTGTCAATTGAACACATGAATCATTTATTACCTTAGTAAGTGACTTCACTGACACATATCCTAACTCCTTAGCACATTTTATTTCTCTGCAAAAGACATTTTTGTAATGGCAACAAAAGAAATACATCTATTGTTTATCCCTTGACCTTAAAAAGGCTCTCTGCAGACTTCCCAGTTGGCATGACAAAGCAAAAAGAAAAATGCCGATATTCAAGAACGAAGTGTGCACAAGTGTCATTTTTTCATGTGTCAATAGAAAAATTCATGGTTACTGCCTGAAAAGTTGACTAGTCGTCAATCTTTGATTAAAATAAATAAATAATAAATTATATTTTATATTATATATAAAATATTTATATATTTATTATATTTTATTTTATATTATATTTTATATTAATAATAAATTAGTTTAACTTAGTTAAATTGTAAATATATTTTTGAGCTATTAAAATTTTAGCATCTTTATATAACCTGAATAAGAAATCTGGGTAAATTGTTATATCGCAATGTCCAGAATATTTTTGTTTTAAGAAATCAATTTCGGTCGATAAATTGTTTTGCAAGACCCCCACTCTCGCAATGACCGTTAAAATAAAATTATTTCTGAGGTATAAAGTCTAGTTTGATGTAAAGGACTCAAGACTTTCAGGTCACAAACAGAGAAAAGAAATGCCTGTCTAATCTGAACAGTTTTGTTTCAAAATAGGATACCATCCTTTCAAAATGACTCTAAACTTGTAATGAATATCATGGAAATGTACTGGAATGTTCAACAATGCTTTACCTTAGTATAATGGAACACAAGAAGTGGGGCTTCACTACAACAGATACCTGCAGCTGTGAATGGTTGCAAACAATGCCCCACCTTCTTAACTACCCCCATTGGACCAGAGTGCCAATCATGAACTACCCCTTCCCCGCGTCAGAGGAGATTTTAGATTGTACATGTTTCTGGAATACAAGAGTCTAACAGGACAAGAAGAAGAAGAAGAAGATGGAGAAGAAGTAGAATGGAAACTTCTGAATTTTATATCACAGCTAAGTATTGCTGATAATATGATGGATAAGCTTTACAGGCCTTCTCCACTCTACCAAATCTAATTAATTTGACAAATTTCTAACATTTTAATATTATTTTTTTTCATTGGTGATAAAATGCACATGGAAGAGATATAATCGATATCGAAAAAGTTTTATAAAAGTCGTCTGGCTTAAATCAAAACCAATGCTCATTGTATCTATCTTACTTCTATAAATTCAATCAGCAATAACGATTAACCTTAAACTGAAAAAATTTCAGAATTCTAGTTTAGGGAGAGGGAAGCGTTTTCAAGAAAAAATTCCTGGACTTCCTGCACTAGTTTTACTGCCAATTTAACGTTTTGGTAATTAAAGAATTATTTTACTAGTTAAAAAGTAGTGTGCAAGAAATTTGAACTGTTAAAGGGAAGAGTTAAGAGGATTATACAATCATAATTTGTAGGAAAAACAAACAAATGTAAACCTAGAAAAGTTCTCGTTTGATACTTTGATATGAGTTATTCAAATGGTAACAACAATTATTAGTGTTTGTTTTGGGGAACAAGAAGGAGTAATGGTATTCAAAAGAAAGCTGTCACATTCATTTAACATAGAGCGGAAGTAAACATTTATAGCAATACCCATATTTTGATTGCATGTCTTGTTGCTTTATTTTACCCTTATTTTTATCTTTAATAAAACTCTCTGATCTTAGGGATTAATTTCTGGTGTGAGGGACTAATTAGCTGCTGGTTTCAGAAAAATAATAATCAAATATCTGTAGGATGGACTTTATAGATAAAAAAGTACTTTGTCTAACGTAATACACAACATAGAATATGGAGGTATACCCTGTCAGAATAGGCGGCAGGCAATGATTTTCGTATTCCATTGGGTTGCAAAGATCCCTTAGGTAGCATTATTTCAACGTCCCTTGGTGTGTCTTGAAAATCACCAGTCTGCTCAGAATTGGGTGCATTTTCCTCTGGGTCTATTGTTCGAATAAACTCCTCAATATATCTCACTTTTCTTGCAACGTCTGTTAGCATCATAGCCGTGTTATCCATTTGAAATTCTTTACGCCAGTGATCCTCTAAAAAGTTGAAGAAGTTTTAAAATAAACAATAAAGTATGAATAAGAAAATACTTTACCTAAACGTTGCTTGTCACATTTTTACGCTACAAAAAAAGTGATCCTGAATAGAAATAAGTAGCATCTTCATTCAAAGTGTCCTATCAGGCAACAAGTTGGGCATTTCAATAATTCTTTAGTCCGAATGCTAATACTATAAAAGTATTAGAAAAAATTCTGATTCTCGAAAGTTTTTCAATAGTATCAGGCAAAACAACAGACTTCTGAAAAAATGTTTGATAGTTTCACTTCGCAGAGATAAGTCTTAAGGTAATGTATTCTTCATCTTTTATAACCGTTTGTTAACAAAACCATAAAGGAGTTGAATATTTAAATGACGGTGCAGCGCATATTTCTTTCAGAAAAAACATTTGTGATTGTCTTTCATAACGTCACAGTGAATGCATTTTATTCCAATCAATGAACCCTTGGTATTTTTTTTCTCTGCTTTTATCCCGAACAGAAATTGGCAATTTCTATTTTCCAGGTCATGGATAAAACTACATATGTGGTAAGCTGTTATTTGTATGAACGGCTTACCTGTTTCTTAATCTGGTTACGTTCATTCTAATTGAGTACAATACATAGATATAAATATTGGTGCCATTAGCTTTGAATTTCAGACTTGAGACCCAGTAGTGTCATCAACACTAAGCTGTTTAATGGTTTACTTTTCACGATTAACGTTACTTGATGTAAAGGAGGGATATCTTTGCTGATTCGATAGCTAATGACACCAATTGCTGAAGGGGCTCCTTAGCAAATCAGATAAAGGTCATTCTGGCTTAAGTCTTAAGGTTTTATCCCTCATAAATTACTCGACTGGACCCTCCATTCCTATTGCGCCAAAAGTCACTTTCAATGCCTTGTTGCTGGAGAGAGGGTCAAAACGTACAGCTTAAAACAAGATGCCAGAATTAATTCGAAATGTAGAATGTAATAGTTTGCAGAAAACTCGGACATTCAAAAGGGAATAGCAAGTAGATTAAAAGCTATTTCGTTTCGGAGTTGACAACAGATACACCTGTAGATTGGACGAACTTGTTTACCTGGTATTGCCCCTTGTAATGTCCAAGGGGATGGCGAGAGCATTAATGACAGTTTCAGTTTGACTCATAAGGATTACAGCTAGAAAAACGTGATTTCCCCTAAAGGATTTGACAGCGACACAGGAAGGCATGAATTTGACCAATTTTTACTTTACCATGTGTCTTCCAGCAACTGTGTAGCAAGCAAAATTTGAACAAACACTACATCAAAGTTGTACTTCATATCTATAATTTCCAAATTAATTTTGGAGGTTTACTTGAGTATTAAGGTCAACTTAAATTGTTGACCAAACATTTGTTGCAGATGCTGGGCTACTTACCTTTTTAGGGAGAAAAATGGTTGATAGGCATAGGCGATAATAATGGCGTGACCACACTACAAAATTGTTGTATAAGGTTTGATTTGATGGCGGCAACAACCTCACAAGTAAGACTTAGTGTAGGCACTGTACACTATAGAGGCAGAAAACGTGGGTGGTGCCCCATTACAGAACACAGAAAATTTACTTCCTAGCAATAAACTGTCTTCAGACCAATAGCACAACTCTGCCTCTGCAAATTGGGAGTACCCCCTCAAGCCTCCCAAAGAGTGAAAAACAGCTTTTGCACTCTTTTGGAGACAAATATCTAGGGGCAGTAACAGGATTGAAACTAAGTCTACAGAGATGACCATTCGTCATTGAAGCAAAGCGTGCTGACTTCGCTGAGCAAACAGCAAGATGTGCCAAAGAATACTGGCAACATCTCAATGATAACATCAAGACTGAAGCATCAATAGGTAACATCAGAGGAATGTATCCACCAGCGGCGAAGTAATCAACCCAAAAGGCAAGCAGATGGACAGATGGGATGAACACTACTCAGAAATCTATACCAGAGAAAACGTTGTTGTCAACTTTGCACTCAAAGCCATTGAACCTATGCCCATTATGGAAAGCTGGGTGCAGAACCAACCCTGTACTTACGTTACTTAGGCAGTGGATATGCTAGCCTGCAGCAAAGCAAATGGCAACGATTGCATCCCCAAAGACCTCATTAAGCTCTGTAAAAGCATAACCTTGCAGTCCTACCATGACGTTATTTGCCAATCATTGAAAGAAAGGATACCAAGATCATCACATTCTACAAAAACAAAGGTGAAAGAAGCGATTGCAACAATTACAGAAGCGTCTTCCTCTTGAGCATCGTAGACAACGTCTACGCATGTGTCTTGCTCAGGCGTTTCCAGAAGCTAGCTGTGCCTTCTGGGCTGAACAAGATTTTCTCCCTTCGCCATATTTAGAAGAAATTCAGAGAACTGAGAAGACCCTTCTACATCGCCTTCATCGACCTTACCAAGGCATTCGCTCTCGTCAGCATGGAAGGAATATTCAACATTCCCCTGAAATCGGATGCCATTCATAGCTCCACAGCATAATCAGATCTTTCCACGATGACATGAAGGCAATCATCCAGTATACGTGCAGCATGTCAGAACCCTTTAACACCAAAACTGGCGTCACATAAAGCTGTGTCCTTGCCCACAATCTCTTTGGGAGCTTCTTTTCTCTGCTTCTAAGACGCGATTTTGGGACCGCAACCAAAGGGGTATACCTGTACACCAGATCTGATGGACGATGTTTCAATCTCACCTGACTGAAAGCAAAGACAAAAGGGCGCAAGACTATGATCAGAGATCTGCTCTTCGCTGATGACGCTGGTTTCATATCACACACTGAGCAACATCTTCAGTGCCTCGGACTGACCATGAGTCTGAGAAATACCAACGTGTTGACCCAGGACGTGGATGTTCCACCTGTCATCACTATTGACAGCTACGAACTTGATACTGTTCACCAGCTTACATACTTTGGCTCTACCATTAGCGGCAGCCTGTTCCTCGACGCCGAAATCAACACACGCATCGGCAACGCCGCAACAAACCTAGGCTGACTCACCAACCGCGTCTGGCAAAGTACAACTCAAACCAAGATGGAAGTTCACAATGCCTGCATCGTCAGCATTCTTTTGTACGGAAGTGAATTATGAACAAGGCATGCCAAGCATGCACGAGAGCTGAACAGTTTCCACATTCGCTACCTTCATTGCATTCTCGGCATAACGTGGAGTGACAAAGTGCCCAACTCCTAGGTCCATGCACAAGTCAGTCTCTCCACTATATATACTCTGCTCAGACATCACAGACTACCCTGACTTGGCAATGTTCCCAGCATGAAGGAAGGCAGCATCCCCAACAAAATCCTGTACGTTAAACTTGCTCCTCGCAAGAGGCCTACCGGCTGCCGTCAGCTACAAAGGTATCTGCAGGCGCGAGCTGGGAAGATGTAGCCGTTGACCGCAGCAGATAGCGCTGTGTGTTTTGGAAGCAGCTCAGAACGGATGAAGAGAAGATCCTGACCCTAACTTAAGAAAAGAAAATCAGGTGGAAGGCTCATATCTGTAAAAAAATTCTGTGACCAGCCACATCTCTGCCACATTTGCACCAGAGGTGGCAGAGTCTATCGGCCACTCATCGGCCTCATTAGCCACAGCCGACTCTGCTCCAGAGGGATCGACACAACCCAGCACTAGGATCCATCAACTGCAGTCGACATCGTCTGACGGAGACCTACTACTAGGCCTTTTATTGTTTCCTCCGGTCAGAATAGAGCAATTGAGAAAAGAGAGAAGAATGGTTTGAATGGTAAAAGGTTTGAATGGTAAAAGGTATTTAGTTATAAAAAAATACAGGATATAATAGTATTCTATAATTCCTTAGATAGATTGTTCTGGTGATAAAAAGTAATAGCCGTGACAGAAATGGAATATTGGGACAAAAGGAAATGTTTTGTAATCAGCGATAGTTATACTATGGGTTTGTGTCTCGTGGAATCCTTATTAAGTTCGCATTTTTTTAAATTATGAAGTTTGAGCTTCTCACAACAGTAACTTAAACGTTCAAGAAAAAAAACATAAACACTAATTAATGTAATTTTTGACTTAAACATAAAAGCTCTTAAAATAAAACACCCACTACAATAAATCTTTGTTCTCATGCATCGGATGAAGGACAAAATATACTTTTAAACATGACATAATATGTGTAATTTTAAGACTCAAATAAAATTGGATACTAGTATTAACAATATTACCTTGTGGTTGTCGTACAACTCTCCATTGTTCCATTACTGTATATAAGTTTGATCTCAAATATCTAAACTTAGCCCACTGTAATATGTTAATTGAATCAGAATTATGAAGTTTATCTACGTATCTGCAATATTTCCACCACGTTTGTATTGCCACTGCTGCCATTTCTTTTTTAGTTCTGTTTAAATCTGTAATGTTCACAAATTAAAAAGGGTTACAACAAGGCATGTGTTATTTCTATACGAATTAATTACGATCAAATATTGTATAAAGTGATATGGAGATTGAGGCAAAACTGTGCTTCCTTTTTTTTGAAAAAGTTTTGCTTGTCATTTGAGAAAAAAGCAAGTATCATAGGTCTACGTTGAAAGACTCTAACAAGTTAAAATCAAAAATAAAATTATCATTATCTATGTAATTTAGTTAAAAGCAGATGTGTTAAACGTGTCAGATGTTATTACCTAATTTTCAGGCTCCCTAATACACAAATTATCATAGGTTAAGCCAAACTGCAAAGACATGTTGTGATGATAAATTATTCTCTTGGACGATACGTTGATTTCTTACTTTCTTCCCATCCTATTTGATTGCCAATGGCTTTTTGCATGCCCATAGCTAGTCAGTATAACAGAAAGCCAGAATTTTTAAAATTGATTTTCTATAGAAAATCACAACGTCTCTTTCCTTCTTACCATACACTTTCAACAGTAGTGTTCATTATCATCCGTATAAGCATACCTTCTTCTTTGTTGAGGCATTTCGATTACCTCTATTTGCTTGACTACCAGCTTCTTCAAATGGCTCTGAAGTGTCCTGTTGGTACGGCATGGCTTCTCTATCTACATTATCACTGCTTTTGTCATTTTTAGCATCTACAATATTGTTTACAGGATTGTCTAGGTTCTCTTGTTCTCGGTATGTCAGATTAAAGTTAATTCAGATATATGTCATAAGCTGAATCACTTTCTCTTCATATATTTTGATCAGAGTGACTAATTCTAAAATGCGACAGGTGAGAGATAAGATCCTTGAATTTGGTACAAGCACGTGCAATTGGACTTCGAAAATGAAGTCCAGTGACAGTTGTAGCTGAGCCAGGTTTTCTGAAAACGGTAAAAATTGAGAACTGTAAAATGCCTGAACAAATTTTGACAGCTGCTGAGCGATGATTATATTAGTCATTCCTTTTGCATGCAGTTTCTGGTGGTCGTGTTTCTTTTTCTTCTCCTTATATGTACCAAACTCGTTTTTTGAAATTTGCTTTTTATTAATCAGGACAGGTATTCTAAAGCGCCTATTACATAATAACTCAGCTACTGTTTTAAGAGTGGTACGGTACACAGTTGCTCTATGTGATAGACGAAATCAGTCTACATCTTCCTGAGGATCTCTGTAATCTATGTAATGGATTGTGAACACCTTGCTTAACACGGCCATAAAATTGTAAACCAGGCCATGTGAGCTTGGGTCTTCTGGTATCACAAGCTCGTGCTTACATTGATCCTCTCTTTGCTACAAACCTGTCAAATTCGTCACTTTCAAATGGAAGATCATTGCCTGTATTGACTATTTTGGTATCCCATGCGTAATGTGGTAAATCTCAAAGGCTTGGATAAAGCGATGCTGTTGACAAGCCACAAATAACTGAACGTAATTCACAACTCATTTGTGAAAGTAGTACACTGGGGCCTAAGTGCCCTTCCATCTTTGTGAAAACCTGAAGCGCAAAGGAAATTACGTCAGCCTCCAGTGATGCTGGAAGCACAAATCTTGTCCCCTGAAGCAGTACCATTTTCCCGCTGACAATTCCTCCAACGTTTGTAGATGTGGTTGCAATTCTTTAAAAGAACTGTTACTTATCTCTTCTTCAAGATTAAATATTTCANTATTGACTATTTTGGTATCCCATGCGTTGAAAATATTCGATCCAAATATGGTATCACTTTTAAGCACTGGTGCTGTGAAAAACGTCTGGTTCAAGGAGCCTGGAACAACGTCTATAATATGTATGAAAGAGAAGTCTTGTGCAATGCGTCTTTCAAAATCGCTTGACACTTATCTCCATGGTCATTGAGTAATGTGGTAAATCTCAAAGGCTTGGATAAAGCGATGCTGTTGACAAGCCACAAATAACTGAACGTAATTCACAACTCATTTGTGAAAGTAGTACACTGGGGCCTAAGTGCCCTTCCATCTTTGTGAAAACCTGAAGCGCAAAGGAAATTACGTCAGCCTCCAGTGATGCTGGAAGCACAAATCTTGTCCCCTGAAGCAGTACCATTTTCCCGCTGACAATTCCTCCAACGTTTGTAGATGTGGTTGCAATTCTTTAAAAGAACTGTTACTTATCTCTTCTTCAAGATTAAATATTTCAATTTTGCTAGTACACCATCATCATTGGTAGCCTTTTCTTCTTCTTGGAGAATAACGTCACCTTGTAGCTCTGCATCAGTCACTTTATTTATAATGTGTGATCAGCTTTTCAGTCCGGCTGTTATAGTCAATGGGTTTTTCCTCCTCTTATCGATAATTGACTTGATTATAATAATCTTGAAAGTGAAAACAATGATGTTCTACTCGAGATGATACTTGTTTCTTTGCACAATTACGTAAAGAATTTAAGAGATTGATGGTAGGTGACTAAATCATATTTCTAATCATACAGGTATATATGATTGCTGGCTTTCCTAGTAAAAACAAAGGAGCTTGTTGGACACAAGCATCAGATTCCGGTGTGCAAAAAAGGAAGGAAGAGAAAAATGCTTAAGACTATTTACAGAGGCCTTAAAAATTTATTGTGATTCTAGAAAACATTTTCTGGCTTTTCCAGCTTAGCTGAAGTAAAAAATAGAACTTTTTCCTGTTTTTCTAGATAAAAGATTAAAAAAGAGTCATTTATAGGTTTTCTTTCACGAATAGTAACTCGAAATTGTACTTACAGGCTATTAAGAGAATGATATGCATTATATAAACTAGTAAGATACTGTTAATTTGCTTAATCTTTTGACATTATAATGTCATCCCAATTTTTGATATTCATTCTCTGTTTTCTGTAGAAGTATTTGAACCATTATTCTATCAACCACCATGTAAAAGAAATAGTTAGCCTGTTAATTGTTTCATCTGCAAGAAAAAAGTATATAATTTTATCAGGTTTTGAAACAAAGTATTTTTTTTGTCTTCTTAATTCACAATTTTTGGAGTATTTTTTAAATTTTCCTAGCTATTTTTTCTGTTTAACCTTTAAAAATTATTTAAACATTAAAAGTAAACATGAGGGAATGAAATTTTAAGGGCGATTGATGCTCAGTTTTGTTTTTCAAGGTTTACTTCAAGACCAGCTATACTGTCCTCTTTAAGGTAAGTGGTATGGTAATAATGTGTCGATTGTGCTTTCTTTATACTTCATAAACTAACCAAACGGAGAAGTAACGAATACCGTGTCGGATAGATGACTTTGCAAAACGAAATTTTAAGTGAAGCAATTTTCAAATCCAGCTGAAAATAAGAATTCTTTAGGATAGCACAAGCAGAGTTTTAGCAAAAAGTATATCAAAACAATAATTAATTCCATGCATAGGCATATCGTGCTGATTTAATGGGGCACAGGTCGAACTTTAGCTGTCTAAAGAAAGAGTACAGTAGGAAATAAAAAAACAATTCAGAAAAGCGTTTGGCTGAAAAAGGATTTTTTGCTTAGCTCGAATAGCATCTGTGAATCCAGGCCCTATTTTTCAAACTAAAGAAGGAAAAACATGCTTTAACGTACCTGTACAGTCAATATATGCAAGTATTCGTTTCTCCTGTTGTGACAACTGAAGAGATTCGTGAACCAAGCTAATAAACAGTGCCATCAAGAAAATCCCAAGAACAGCAGCAAATCCAACCAGTGCTCGTCCGAACAGAGTTTTTGGCACATAGTCACCAAATCCAACAGTTGTCATCGTCACGACCAGCATCCATATTGTGTCCTGAGATAAAGAAACAAAGCAAAAAATAATAACAAAACGTTTAAGGTAAAAGAAGGAATATTACTGATTACAACTAAACAATTAAATAAACTAAACTAAAAATTGAATCCAAGCTACTGTTAGTATATAATTCTTAGCAAATTAGTGCATTGAAACATCCGGGTACCACTGTTAAGTTGTATTCGTCTGCAGTTGCCAAGGATGATTCAATAGATATAACGTAAATTGTCAAGGACAATAGGTGCAAAGGTATGCCATAATAAGCTTACATTTGATAGTAATTCTTTTCAAAATGCAAGGTAAGGTGGAGAAAAAATACCTTTGTACTACTCTTACAACTGTAAAACAACGCTTGATAATGTAAGGGATAATGATGATGATGATATATAAAACGAAATAAAATAACAATTATGACTTTCAAATGTCTGTTATTTAGAATGTAAGTATGGACTAGAGCGGTGTAAATATTTTTATAATGCTTTTGTTTTCTGTTGAATTGGTTTTTCCTCCAGTTATAAGTTTGATTACAACAAATAGAGGCTAAGAAAATAACCGAATCCAGGAGATATTGCTCTCCTGTTAAAAATACTGTGAGAGGAGCAAGTTATTGTTTTTATATTTATTTACCCTAGAGAAAAAATAAAGTAAGCAAGTTCTTGAAATGAAAGTCCGACAGCTGTCAAAATAGAGCTGAAGGTCATAAAATGCCCTCTAGTTACATCCCAACTTCAAACAACCTAAATAAAGATCAGCTAAATAAAACAACAAATTAATCATTTTACATTCATCTATTGAGATGTCAGTTTTTTACCAGATTATTTATTCTATCATCTTAAAGAGAGTTTACTGTCAGTCTACTGTCACGAAAAGTTTCATAGTTTTTGTTTCTAAGTTTTGCAAATATCAGGAGCCTGAGAATTATAATAAGCTGCAACAGAATTGGTTACTTTTCTCTACAACCTTGGTCTCATTTGCTTGATGTTATCTGTTATATAAAGAGAAAAAACAGCTTTATCATTTCAGTTTAAAATCTTCTTTTTCCTCACGAATTCAATGCTGATCATCCATAATTCTAGTCATCAACTGAAGATTTTATACTTGACGCAAAGCTGTAATACTATTAGCACAAACCTTTGTCTGAAAACATTTATATCACGCAAGATGTGTACAATTTGGAGTCTTTGAAGTAAAGACCGGTTTACAGTTTGGTCGAATTGGTTCTGAAACTGCGGACAGGACACCTACTCATGCACAAAGTTTATTTTCTCTGGCAAACATAATTATATGAAACTAGTCACAACTTTGGATTGAAAAAGAATTTACTTCAAGTTTCAGTCAATGACAGTACGAAAATAATATTCGTATTCCTTTTTTACTCATTCTGAGACCTGCGTGACCAATTCAGACAAATCGTAAAGCGGCTTTAATAAAAGTTTGTTACTTTTCTATTACAAAAGGTGAAAGTGAAATAACTTTTATTTACTTGGGCCAAAGTATATACAATTTTCTATCATATTTATTTACACGTGTTTAAAGATATGCAACATTGTGACTTTCATGAAATTTTCATGGCAACATGAAATTACAGAAACGTCTGATACACACTCAAATATGTCATTAGTTATAACATGTAGTTGGTTAAAACAATGAAATCAATATTTTGTAGGGCTTCCGAGCAAATATTATTAAAACAGTTGATGACAATAAACCAGATATCCTTACGGTAAAAACATTTTCTTAAATATAAGCTAGATTAAAAATATCATTAATGCTTGTGATAGACATTTTTATGCTAGCAACCAGACGATCTCGAATAATAGAAAAAAAATTTTGAATTATGGATTACCACAATATTCCCTCAAGAATTTGATATATGTTGATGAAATAGATCTGTCACAGCATATCAGAAAAACAAAAGCAAAGGTAATTTCTACGATATTCAGAAAATCCTAGCTAAAGAAGTTCCATTACATTATTGAAAATAGAACAGCATACACACAGGGAAGAGTAATATCTCTTTCAAATAACGTCAGCAGGATCCTACCTTTACTCCCGCATTTCTTTTAAAATAAACAAACAAAGCCAATATTTGCTGGCAGTAGGTAATAACATATACAAAAGAAAACACACAAAGCACAGCATGAAGATTATATGAAGAGTGAAAACCTTTAAACGGATCTAAATTTTTTTGCTTAATAACTTTGTCTGAAAACCGTCTTTCCATAGCAAGTCGTAATGCAGAGCAAATCCTTAAATCATGGTATCTGTTCCTATTAAAATTAATTAGTACATCTGGTATTCCCTACATATTACATTATCGGCTTGTTTTGTAAATAAATTATATTGCCTTGTTTTAATCAACAACTTTATCACCATAAGAGTTTCCACCAANACAAAGCCAATATTTGCTGGCAGTAGGTAATAACATATACAAAAGAAAACACACAAAGCACAGCATGAAGATTATATGAAGAGTGAAAACCTTTAAACGGATCTAAATTTTTTTGCTTAATAACTTTGTCTGAAAACCGTCTTTCCATAGCAAGTCGTAATGCAGAGCAAATCCTTAAATCATGGTATCTGTTCCTATTAAAATTAATTAGTACATCTGGTATTCCCTACATATTACATTATCGGCTTGTTTTGTAAATAAATTATATTGCCTTGTTTTAATCAACAACTTTATCACCATAAGAGTTTCCACCAATTATATTCTCTCCTTTTGTTGACATCCCTACTGTACTTTCTACCACCTAAACGATGAGATATCAATTTCTAGTAATCATGAGCTAGATTAAGTATCATCGCATGTAAGTGTAAACTTTGAAAAAGAGAGAAGAGATAGATAGAATTTCTATTATTATAGTAGGAGCTAGTAGTAGTTGGTGAACAAATGATACAAATACCTATTAAGATGGTTTTTATATGCTGTTTGGATTCAAAAGTCTTTTAAAAATTTCAATTATTTTCCAAAACCAAAACAGATATCAGTTAGCTTTTGAAGTAATTTGAATTAGACTAACAACACTGAATTAAGTAAGTAGCCTATATATAGTGATTGGAACAACATTAAAATACAGTCAAAATACATACTAGTTTAGAGTCACTACGTCTTGTAAATCATTACAGGGTTACGATTTCAAGACAGGGTACCTTTATTCATGAAGAGAATACTTCGAATATGGAGAGAACATGGTGGGCGGAGTGATGTTGACAGTCAGAGATTATCGGATCAGGTTCGGGTGATCAAAAGGAATGATTTACTCTCTGAGCTGGAGATTGAAGAGATCAGAAGAAAACTGACAGAACCATCGACAGAGGAAAGAGAGAGTGAAATAGACGAAGCTCTGATTGGGCATAGTCAAGAACCGAGGAAGTAGAAGCTGCAGATGACATAGAAGTAATCGGGATGACTGATGAGTTGCCTGATGAATTGTCTGAAAAAAAGAGACCATTATTGAGAGGGTTAAGAACATGGACAGAAGAAATAAAACAGAAAACATCAAAGTGCCCAACGTAAAAGGAGCAGTGTCAAATAAACTACGCAAGGCAACCAAGAAGGTCAACATCGTGATAGCAATAATTAAGACCAACACGATAGAGGAAACCAACAGATTGATATATGCTGGAGCAGTCATTGTTGGAGAAGAACTTGGCAAATCACAACGGAAAAACACAAGGAATAATAAACCAGCGTGGAAGAAACGATTATAAAATAAGCTGAAAAAACAGAGACAAGACCTATCTGGACTGGAGGAGAGAATCAGAGCAAAGAACAAGCCACGGAAATATCTAGTGCAGAAATCTCAACTAGGCGAAAAGTCAGTTGAGGTCAAAGAAGTGCTGAAGGAAAGTATCATTGCGGTAACAGCTAAGATCAGACAATACACTGATAGAACCACAAAGTACAGACAGAACAAAATATTTCAGAAAGATCAGAAAAGATTCTTTGAGATGCTCGAGGGAAAGGAACAGGCAGATGCCCAGTCAGATACAGTGGAAACTGAAATCTTTTGGACTAACATCTGGGGAATGCATTCAATCATCAACAGGACGCAAGCTGGCTAAAGTTTATGAAGAAAGATAATACCGGGATAGAAACCCAGGGAGAAGTTGGAATGACTATAGAGATGGCTCAGAAAGGACATGTCACCATGGAAAGCCCCTGGACCTTATGGCTTTCAAGGCTTTTAGATCAAGAGATTCACATCTGTTGATGCGCGGATTCCAGAACAGCTATGTGAAATAGTGAGAAGATCTAATGTACCATCTTGGATGACAAAGAGCAAGACCGTACTCATCCCCAAGGGTCCGGTGAAAGGCAATATACCATCCAATTTCCTCCCAATACCATGCTTGCCCATGATGTGGAAACTGTTGATATCAATGATTAGCGACAAGATATATGAGCATCTGACTGTACAGGACCTGTTACTAGGGAGCAGAAGGAATGCACTAGAGGAGGAAGAGGAACAAAGGAACAACTGATTATTATGATGAAAGACAGTAAAGTTTGCATGACCAATTTAGCGATGGGGTTGATTGACTACAAGAAAGCGTATGATATGCTGCCTCACTCGTGGATTGAAGAATGCCTGGCGATGGACAAAATAGACTCAAAGATAAGAAAGATCATGATGAATAGTATGCAAACCTGGAGTACAGTTCCAGAATGCAAAGGAGAAGAGCTTGGAGAAGTTAAGATCAGTAGTGGAATATTTCAAGGTGACAGTCTCTCACCACGTCTCTTCGTAATAGCGATGATACCACTGACATCAATACTGAGGAAGATACCACATGGATATGTTTTTAAGAACAAGACGAAGATCAATCATCTCCTCTATTTGGACGATCTGAAACTATTTGGCAAATCAAAGAAAGATGTTGAAACACTGATGAATACAGTACTGGTATTCAGTGAAGACATTGGGATGCAGTTCGAGATAGACAAGTGTGTCATCTCTGTACTCAATAGGGGTAGGTTGGACAGTCAGAACAATGACATTGTTCTAGGGAATCAGGAGAGTATATCATCACTTGATTCAAACAATTGCTACAAATACATGGGAATGTTAGAGCTTCATAATATCAAGCACAAAGACATGAAAGGCAGAATAGAAATAGAGTACTTAAGACGGCTACGTAAGATATTGAAGTCTAAGCTGAATTCTGGCAACCTGATTGAAGCAATCAAAACCTGGGCTGTATCATTAGTCAGATATGGAGGAGGAATTATAGACTGGAACCAGCAGAAACTGAAGAACATGGACCAAAGAACGAGAAAGTTACCGCATGACTGGGGCATTTCACCCAAGGGCGGATGTGGACCGCCTCTATGTGCGAAGAGAGGATGGCGGGAGAGGCCTGATGGGCATCCTAGAAACAGTCAGGCACGAAGATCTGAGTCTGATTACATATGTAAATGGCAAGAACACGAATATCATGACGATAATACAGCAGTACACCGGGAGGCAGATTGAAGATGACAGGAAAATATTCAGGCTGAAATAGAGAAAGAAATGCAAAGAGGGATGGCATAGCAAGGTTATGCATGGACAGCATGTGAGACAGACAAAAGAATTTTCGGCTCAGAAAAGTTGGCAATGGCTTAAGAGAGAGGGTTTGAAGCGACAGACAGAGAGAGCTTACTCGTTCTAGCCCTGGGAATGAGTAATCGAGCATAGCAGAGAGTCAGCTTTGTGTAGAATGTGCAAGACAAGGGATGAGACTGCTTCGCATATTATTAACGAATGCAGTAAACTAGCCCAAACTGAATACAAGGCAAGGCATGATAAAGTTGCAGGCATAGTGCATGGGNTAGCAAGGTTATGCATGGACAGCATGTGAGACAGACAAAAGAATTTTCGGCTCAGAAAAGTTGGCAATGGCTTAAGAGAGAGGGTGTGAAGCGACAGACAGAGAGAGCTTACTCGTTCTAGCCCTGGGAATGAGTAATCGAGCATAGCAGAGAGTCAGCTTTGTGTAGAATGTGCAAGACAAGGGATGAGACTGCTTCGCATATTATTAACGAATGCAGTAAACTAGCCCAAACTGAATACAAGGCAAGGCATGATAAAGTTGCAGGCATAGTGCATGGGAGCCTCTGTAAGCTGCACGGACTACCTCACACTAAGGCGTGGTACGCCCACAGAGCAGAAAAGGTTGTTAAAAACGAAGTAGTGAAGGTTCTATGGGACTTTAATATCTACGTCGATAAGCAAATAGAAGCGAGAAAACCTGACATCATTGTGGTAAGGTTGAAAGTCAATGAGTGCATCATTATTGACATTGTCGTTCCCGGAGATGTAAGAACGCTGGCAAAGGAAGATGAAAAGATAGAGTAGTACCAAGAGCTGTCTCGAAAGATCTCTAGGCTGTGGAAAGTGAAGACAGCTGTTGTGCCGATCATCATCGGTGCACTGGGGACAAATACAGAGTGACTGACATCATTTCTGACCATGCTCGGAGTCGATTTATCTTTTGAAACTATTCAAAAAATCAGCTCTGCTAGGAACAGCATACATCCTACAAAAGGTACTGGAGAGAAAGGAGTAGAAAAGAGACGAAAGTTAAGGTCTGGATACCTCAGGTCTTTGGAAAGGACTAGGTTCCAGCCTCAAATCCGGCTTTGCCGTGATATGGAATACCCACACTAACAATAAAAGTAATGCCCTGGGTATTGACATTAAAATGCATCCGGTTGTAGAGTTTTGACGAGGGAGAATGAGGTTAGCCTTTGCCACAACTACCTCCTGGTCACCCTTGAGCAAGGTATAATGCCTGTTAGCCCTCCCCGAAACTAAGAAATTCCGGATTGGCATCCGGGAGGGGATAGTCTGCTCCACTGGTAGGTGGAATTCTTTAACTTTTGCTACTGGAATCTATCTATCTTCCCCCTCCCCACTCCCGTTCGATAGTTCGGGCCCCGTCGTCATCTTGCGACTGTCAGAATATAGAGGTCTAACGACGTGAACAAGGTTGTGATAAAATGTATTTTTTATAGGAGCAAACCTTTTTATATGGGCGGTAATACAATTTGGGGATACCGCCAAAGATTGAGGCATTAGCGGAAAAAACGTAGAGGTTTTTATGTTACTGAACAGCGATTGTGTGACCAAGCTGGAGCTATCAGGAAAAATAGATGGGTGTCGGAGTTGGAATTGGAAAATACTCGAAGATGATTGATGCAGATAACAACGAGGAAATTGAGACTGTTCTAGAAGTTGAGGTGGAGCAACCAGAAAAAGTTGAAAGTGGACCTGATGAGAGAAGTGATCATATACGAGGATATTGGCAACTCAATTCCGATGAAACACTTGACAAGGAAGTACAACTGATCATCGCTCAACTACAGGAAATTATGAATGAAGGCAGAGGTACTAGTGGTATCGTTTTAAAGGAACTGGATATAAAGAGTCTGAATGGACGTACGGCTAGAGTGCACTGGGTTATTGAGCTCATTGAAACAACCAATATAGCCCAACCAAACAATCTAATGAAAAATGAGGGTGTGTAAGTAGTAGATCAGCTAGATCTTAGACCGGGAGAGTTCGAGATCGTCGAGAAGGCAAAGCTAAATTTGTGAAGGAAAAATACAGAGTAGAACGGAAACGGTCAACAAATTGATTGAAGAAGTAAAACAAAGAATCCTGGCAAAAGCTGCTAAAATCAATAGATTCAAGCAAAGAATAGAGCAGTACAGGACAAATAGATTGTTTGACATTGGTCAAAAGAAAGTCTACAACGAGTTGAGTGGTCAGACAGGAAACAGTGACGGTCAGATCCCAAATACCGAGGAAAGTAAGACCTTCTGGAGTGAGATAGAGTGTAGAGAAAGAGCATGATAAGGAAGCTGATTGGTTGAAGGAAATAAAAGGAGAGATGGGGAAAGTGAAACAGAGAAATATATTGATTGATGAGAACAAAGTCAATAACCAAAGATGTCCAGCTGGAAAGCACCGAAACACGATCGGGTGCAAGGTGTTTGTATTAAGAGACTCAATAAGCTGCATAGCAGAATAGTATTGTATTAAGAAAAGAAGGACATACCACCTTGGATGACATATGGTACAACTGTGCTGTGTTAAAAAGATGCAGTCAAGGGAAATGCAGTTGATAATCTTAGACTAATTACTTGCTTGCCACTCGTGTGGAAGTTAATGACTGGTAAAATATCAGAGGAGATGTACTGCTTTCTAGAACGTCAGAACTTACTCCCAGAGGAGCAAAGATGGTGCAAAAGAAAAAAAAGAGAGACTAAAGACCAAGTGTTGATAGATAAGGCGATACTTAAAAGATTGTAACAACAGAAAGACAAATCTAGCTATGGCATGGATTGGTTACAGGATAACCTACAATTTTGTCCCGCATAACTAGATCTTAGAATGTCTTGAGATACGTTATATTGCTGGAGACACCAGTAGTTTTACTGAAGATAGTATGAAGGGATGGAAACTTCTGACTTCCAATGGATCCTATCTTTGGTAGGTGGATGTCAATAGAGGCATATTCAAAGAAGATAGCATTTCTTCGTTGATTTTTGTCTTGTGTATGACCTCACTCACCTTACTCTTACAAAAAGTAAAGACATCCTACGAATGGGGGCAAAAAGAATACAAACTAAACCATTTACTTTATCTGGATGACCTAAAACTCTTTGGGAAGAACAAAAAACCAAATAGATAGCCTGGTGCAAACAGTGTATTTATTTAATGAGGACATAGGTATGGAATTCGGTTTAAAGAAGTGGGCAGTGGTTGGTTTGAAGAGAGGAAAGGTGGTTAGGTTTAAGGGAATCCATCTACTGACTCAAAAAGTAATGAAAGAAACTTACCTTAATATCCTTGAACTGGATGAGATAAAAGAACAGGAAACGAAGAAGAAAGTAATTGCTGAATATAAGATAAGATTAAGACTAGTGCTAAAATCTAGACGTAACGGCAAGTATAGGATAAAAGCAATCAACAAATGGGCCGTTGCGCTCTTGAGATATGGAGCCTGAACTATCGAGTGGAAAGTAGAGAAACTGAAGAAAAATCGATAGAAAAACATGAAGGATTTTGACTATGTATTGTGCTTTCCGTCCAAAAAGTGATGTTGATAGACTGTTCGTGAAACGAAGAGTTGGTGGAAGAAGTTTCATTGGCATCGAAGATTGTGTGCTAAGTGAGGGGGACAGTTTGGAATTGTATGTTCGGGATTCAGAGGAAGAGCTTCTAAAAGGTGTAAAGAACGTTGGTATCATTGAGGTTGAAAACCTAATGGGGAAGGATAAATTTAAAAGGAGTAAATAAAACAGGGTTAAAATGAAATGGCACGATATAAGAATGTATGAAAAGTTCGACCATGAGATGATTAATGAAATAGATAAGTTATTATCTTAGAAATGGCTTGTGCAAAGTGATCTCAAATTGTAAATAGATGCTCTAATATTCGCTGCCCAAGAACAAGCATTAAGGTCAAACTATGTCAAGCATTAGATCGACAAAACTAGTGAAAGTTCACTGTGTAAGATGTGTGGGGAGAAGTTGGGAGACAGCACAACAACTAATATTCGAGTGTAAAAAAACTTGCCCAGAGAGAGTAAAAGAGAAGGCATGACAATATTACCAAGCTAATTCATCGGAAGTGGTGCGAAAAGCATGGACTTGACAGGAAGGAAAAATGGTACGATCATTGTCCAGAGGGAACAGTAGAAAACGATGAAGTGAAATTATTGTGAAACGTGAATATCCAGTGCGACAACGTAATTGAAGCTAGAAAACCAATGCCTGATTTGGTATTGGTAGAGAAAAATACAAAGTCATGCACCATCATTGATGTTGGAGTTCCAGGAGATAATGGAGTGCATGACATAGAAAATGAAAAATCTGAAAAATACCAAAACCTAAAGAGGGATTGATAAGGCTCTAGTAGTTGAGAAAAGTGCTAGTTGTACCAGTGGTGGTAGGTGCTATGGGATGCGTAAGCAATTATTTCAATGGATGGATGGAAAAACTACAGATTGATGTAAGTGTTGGGGTGGTACAAAAATAGCCTTGCTGGAAACAGGGTACTTCGAAAGTGTTGGAAATATAAGGTGAAAAAAACCTATTTGCCCTTGGCTGCTGGTGGTAGCTCACCCAAGAGGTATCATTCGGCAAAAAAGAACACCCTGTGTAAAATGCAAAATGCAAAATGAAGATAACAACAATAACAATAATAGATAATAATTAAATAATCAGATCATCTTGAACAATCATACCTATATAGAGCCTGCTCATAATATATCGTAATAATAATAATAATGATGATGATAAAAATAATACTGATAATAAGAATAATATATGTAACGTAATTATACATAAATAAAAACAAATGTATATATTTTAAAACATATTTTATACCTACCCATTTTTCACCAATTCAAGAACTAAAATATACTATATATTTTCATAAGATCACACTGAAAACTAGGATAGCAAGTAATTTATACGTCATGCTCTGTCTCCTTTCATCCAACATGGAAACTACATTAAATACCAAAAATCACCTATGAAAACATCTACCTCACTCGCAGGAAATGATTGTTTCTAATTTACCAATATGGACTAAATTCATAACAAAATAAAACAGTGAGCTTGGACAAATGTTTCGCTATTACACAAAAATGAAAACCAAATGGACATTGTCATGTTACGATCAATAAATAGCTTTCCTGTCGGCACTCTAAAAATGTTCTGTCACAGTGTTTTAGGCTTGTCTCAATGCATTTCATTTCGTACATGATTTAAGCAGTAAACCAATAGCTGTTTTAGCAGGTTCCGAAACGTTTCGGTACTTTCAAAGTCTTTTGAAGAGAAAAACTAAAATGTTTTTGTTCATAGCTTTTAGACAAATGACAAAGGTTTAATCTTATATGATGTAACACTCCACTAACAGGACCTAGACAACTGAAACAATTCATGTAATCTTTTCTATGAAACCGTGCCCCACAATTAATAGTTCAGCCCAATGGATAACACGAATACGGTCGGTGGCCGATCATGAAAGCTATGGGTTAAAAGAACAGTGGGTACACTCTAGCATCCCATTGGCATACCTTGAGTGGGTATTTTCATGAACCAAATTTCTTGATTCTTAAAATACTTCCGAATACTTTGCTGCTAATAACAAGTTGTAATCAGTTTTCCCAATACGATCCTATTCAAAGCCGCATCTACTATTAATGATCGCATTAAAATGAAAAATGTGTGAGGCTTTGCTCTGTGTGGCTATATCATTTCTTGTCGGTAGATTACATCTGTCACCCCGATTTCTTTTTTGAAAAAATAGCTAATGAAAGCAGTGAAAAAAAGATCTAAGCTTACATGGTTTCTATATCTCAAGTTTTACATTTATGTCTTTGCTAAAGACCCTTTTTTAGAAACCCACCAAAGAAATAGGGCGTAAAATCTTCTACTCTTTAAAAAATCTGTTACAACGTCAGCCTCCTCTCATTGTTTTCATATTCTCAGGTTTTTCGTCTTGTCGTTTTCTTTTAATATAGCCTACATATCTTTCTAAAAACTTAAGAATTAAAACTTTCTTTACCCATGTAATATGCAAAGTTAGGACCAAGCCCAACAGCAAAAGTAAAAATAACGATACCGTTTTTAATAAAATCAATACTAGAAGAAATGATGTTTGCTGAGTTTAATGCCACAATGGTTGTCTTACAAATGAAAAGAAACGTCACATTTAATAATAATGTAATCTCACCTACCGTTAGTAGGTGAGATTACTTTTGTGAATGCTGTAAATTGTCTTTTGAGCTAGTGATTTACCCTCTAAAAACACAATGACACAGATCATAGCCCGTAATAATTGTAACCAAATGTGTACATTATCTTTAAATACGGATTAAAAATAAGAATAACAAAGATAGGAAAGGCTATTAAAAGCAATCCTGAAATTCTCGGCCGACATATAAAGATAGGTATACCAAATTTCACATTTCTCATAAAGATGGATTTATATCTAAGACACAAAAGCCGAATAAGACTGGATCCAGATGATCTCTCCTAATGACTGCAAAAATCAGGAAATTGACATGCTCCTCTTAGTATTAAAGTTAGCGTCACCAGGCGGCTTTCCATACAGTGGCCTGGGTTCAAAAGTTGTTTTTTTTTCGAAAGCTTGTGGAAGAAATCACGAAGAAGATGAATTCTGTCACAGCCATGAAAAAATATTCACATTGATACCCTGTTAAAATGTATATCTTAAGCTGTGGTACATAATAAAAAGAAATGTTTAATGAAGGTGTTTTTCTCTGTGACACCATAAAGTTATGCATAACGGGTTTTTTCACGCTTATCACAAATCAATGAACATTTATACTTTTAATACTTCTTTTGCTTGAAATGGTGACAATTTTACCGGTAGATTGGGTGAAGCAGCTCTAAATTGAAAGTCATCTAAAGAAAATAAAAGAGTTGGTCCTTTTTTAGATCACCCGGGCTCCATCGTTTCATGAATGAGGAAGTTGCATAGAAAGAAAACCTGTGTGAAGGTTACATTTTTACGTGAATGCAAGCTTAAAAGCCTAGTCGATCATGAAGTATCTCACAACCAGTAACTTTTAATTGTAAACAAGGGGATTCGAAATAAATGGGACTTGTCGTAAGCATTTCTTATTACAGATTCCATTCAATATCATTTACTATCCAGAAAATATAAGCAGTGTAAAATGTCCCTTTTCATACACATTACATCACGTGATTATCTTTTCTCCCTCTTAGTTTCATGCTACCGGCGATTTCATAGACGAAAGGTCACAATTTCGCCTTTTCATATTACATTATTGGCGGATACTACTGACCAAAGGTTTTTACCAAGCGCAAACAATACACTACTTCTTACTGCAACTTTAGTGTCCATTGAGTATTTAACACGCTAATGTAATAAGTAATAATAAGTAGTGTATAATACCAGGGGTTTAATACACAACTTGGTGGGCGTGAACGAAGGCCAACCTCCGCGTGGTGGCGCCTGGATGCTGATCAGTTAGGTTCTTCTGACTAGTCACTAACGAATGACCTTCATTTCCAAGCTATTCTTCCGTACCATCGTCTCGTCGTTCCTGTGATTTCCAATCTGGTTCGTCGTCGATTTGCAGAAGGTTTTTGGAAGTTGTGCACCCCTGGTAGTAAGCGAAGGCCTATTGTTTCTAGTTTATTTCTAAACCGATCTGCCTTGCTTGTTGGTTGTTGGTGCTCTTCAGTGCCGTCTTCTTAGTATGTATAGGCGGAACCCAGGAGTAAGTCTGGGAAACCTCGTGTTGTGGGATAACAACTGTTGGCTTCTAACCAAGAATAAGAACAGTGTGGTGATGTGCAGACCCTTTAACGCTTACACAATTAAATATCTGATGTATTGCTAAATTTTAAATAGAAGCCTCTTTACTGGAAAGTCATCTACCTAAATAACTCAGCTAGGCACAGTTGATCAAAATTGGGCTTGGAGGAATCTTATTAAATCTTTTTGGTGTAGGCCTTGTATAGCGTATTAATAACAATAAATATTAATTGGATCTTTTCATGTCTCAAAGCAGATGAAATAAGCTTTCTATGAAATACATTTCACTGACATGTAGTTATAGAGTAGATATGACATTTCAACAAGGACGTTTAGTACGCTTTTTTGTGTCTTTCTAGTATAATACACCAAATGGAGAAAATTATTATTGTCCAACTCTTTTCACATTTCAAACTTTGTTTTTGTTTCTGAATCACAAGTATAATTCTATGCCGTTTATTGTGATATTGGGCATTTCCATTTCAAGATTTAGTCTAGTTGTAGAGTTTCTACAATACACAACATTCCACTTTTAGTGAATCTGTTTCCATAGTAACAGTAGTTTATTATGTTCTTTTAATGCATTTTGCAACCTTGCCAACTTGCTAAAGAAAATGTTTCTCTGTTTGCTCAACTGTTTTCAACAAACATAGTTTTAATGGAACATTCACAATCTACTTTACCGCACTCTGCTGTTAAAAACAATACCAACTCATAATTCGGTCTTTCATACAAGTCTAATGTAATAATGTTTGCGCAGCTGTCAAGTCCTATTTTTAATTAAAAAAAGATAATAGAAAAAATTAGTCAAGGCATAACATCATCACTCTTAAAAGAATTCTTTCCTTGATTCCTTAATCCCTGTATTCCATTCATGTAATGTACTAAGTTTAGAAGAAGTTGAAAGTCAAAAATCATGACAATGAACCCCAATAGTTGGTATACACTGATGCAGTCTAGAAACAGTGTCATAAATTAGCATCCGAAAAACATCTAAATTTAACCAAGTATGTCACATAAAATTACAAAGGTTATAGGAAAACAGCAAGTATCCCAAAGAAAGGCATCATCAAATATAGTATTTGGATAGAAAAATATAGGATATGATAGTCTATATAATATAATATAATATAATATAATATAATATAATATAATATAATATAATATAATATAATATAATATAATATAATATAATATAATATAATATAATATAATATAATATAATATAATATAATATAATATAATATAATATAATATAATATAATATGATATAATATAATATAATATAATATAATATAATATAATGATAGATAACCAAAATAATATAATATAATATAATATAATATAAATATAATATAATATAATATAATATAATATAATATAATATAATATAATATAATATAATATAATATAATATAATATAATATAATATAATATAATATAATATAATATAATATAATATAATATAATATAATATAATATAATATAATATAATATAATATAATATAATATAATATAATATAATATAATATAATATAATATGATATATTATAATACAGTATAGTATAATATAGTATAGTACGGTAGAGTTAATGTGATTTAGGATTTTTGCTATTAATTCTACTTGTTTTACTTGAATTTATTAACAAAAATTCAAAGATTACTGTGGTATGGATTACTTTCGTTAACTACAAAGGTATAATGTAGTATGGCATTAATGTAAAATACCAATTTATACATAATACAGTATGTCATTGTACAGAAAAGTCACTGTTGCATAATTTGTGCTACTACTTTAAAACCCAATGCAGGAAATACAAGTAGGAAAAGCTATAACTATATTCTCTTTAATCCATTCGTTGAATTTTGAACAGGTGCCTACTCTGAAAGTAAAATAAGTAATAAAATGGTGACAATAATTAAAATACTTTTTTTCTTCTCAGCAAAAACAAATGCCATTTGTTTGGGCTTACTCTTTTAATACGGACCTGGGGGAAAATGCGCAAGGTATTTTTTTGTGTCCAAATTTTTCCTTATTTCTCCCTTCGTAACCAGTGAAAATTATTTTTCAAACATAACACAGAGTGAAAATGTTACATCATGTTTAGGTATGTGCTTCAAGGCACAAAAAACCAATTTAAAAACTGCTGCATCTGAATTCGATTTGCAGAAGCAATATCGGGTGTCAAGGATTTTTCAGGGTGCAGGAAATAGAAAAAATTAAGGATTTCCAATTCAAATCTCTTCCTCTGTCAGGTTTCACAGTAAAATCAACATTACAGAAATTTGAAAGTGCCACTTTCTGTAGGCCACAAGTGCAAAACTTAAAACTTTAAAATACTTCAAAAAGGACACTTTTGTGATTTCGTATACTACAGTATATATTTTTTTCTGTTTTATCCTTACAGGAATGATGGTGGAGAATATGCTAAAGTGCTCCCAGTTTGCTTTTGAAAATGAAAGATGACACCATATTTTAAGCAAATTTGGCTAAGATTTTGCTATAGTTTTAATTTAATATTTAATCAGAATAAATTAGTTTTTATAACAGCATCTGCTTTCATCTAGCCTAAAATAGTATTTTTTCAAACAGAGACCCACTGGTATCAAATACAATAATGCCTTGATAAAAACACATCAATATAATCAGTATTTAAAGTTCTTTTACCTCTCAACTATATTTGTTTATTACGTCTCTTTGGTGCAGGCCCTATGTTAAAGCCTAAAACAGGACGTGTATTAGCAACCAAAACCAAAAGTACAGCTTCACCTGTTCTTAATAACTTTAAATAAACTTAGTTTTGAAAAAAATATCACCCATTGCTTTGGATAAAAGCATATGGATTATCATAACGCTCTACAATTTCGCATATTTAGTAGATGCGACTTAGGATACAAGATTAGGTTTCCTCCTTTTTATACATATTAAAATACCACCGAATTAAAAAGGTCTGATAAAAGCAGCCAACAGCAAATCACGTTAGTTCTTTTTTATTAATCTTCTATAAGATTTCAATCAAGTATTATATCTATCTTTCTTCACGTACTTCATTAAAAACATAGTACTACAAAGCTTCCGTATTTTATGATTGATTTCAATGGTACCAAGAAATTTAATCAAAAACTAATTATACTGGTTAAGCTTATTTTCATGTGAAATAACCCTTATTTCCACAAAAAAACTGACAGAATGTTGTATTCATTGATATGAAACTGGGAGGAATTGAAGTTCAGTATAGATGAGTTTATTTCAAATGAAAAGATGAACACATTGAAAAAAGGAAATAATTAAGAATAAGGTATTAAATCCTCACTAAATAAACAATTATATTGAATGAGCATCAACATAAAATTTATTCCGGTGAATATTTAATATTAACTCTCCCCGTCTTGCTTTTTTCTTTAAAAAAGAAACCTCTTTTACTTTGTAGCATTCAATGGGAGATAATGACAATAAATTTACATTTACACAATTTGTAAAACACAAAGGATAAGATATTTGTTATCAGCAAAAATCAGAGCAGCTGCAATTGGAATAAATGAATGAAAACAATCATTGCGCCATGTTTGTCTCTTAATAATGCTGTTCGACAAAACATCCCGCATCAGCTACAACGTCAATACTTTTGAAGGATAGACGTTTCGAAGGTAGAACTCAAATAAAGTTTAATATAGCTAACTCTTGTTAGTCACCACAGACAATATCATGTGAATTCCCTTTCATAAATGTTGATCAACACAGGTTTACTTTTAAGTATATTATTATTACGTAACTAGAAACCTATAGAATTCTCAGACGATATCTTAATACTAAATATATTTATACACAATTACTACATCATAGAAGACACAATATATGTCGACAATCGCCTACATTTTACCCTTTCTTACAACTTTCAACTACAATGTTGCCTCTTCTGTTGTTACTAGCTTGAAACATTTTTATTTCCATCGAATATAGCATCTGGTTGTTCTGCTATACCAAGTCAATTTTATCGAACATCAATCTCTGTACAACCTCTAGTAAAGCAGCTTTTCAACATCTCAATTTTGAGCTAACTGGTCTAATATTTTCTTCTATGAAGCTACTTTTATTTCTTGTTGTTTTACACTTTTCTTTTGTTGCTTATACCTTTCCAAAGTTTTCGATAGCTTTTATCCTTATGAGTAAGTTTCACTCTACAGGACTTATCTTTTATTTCATAAAAGAAACCTTTTCCAATCACTCCTTCTTTTTCTCTCAGTTTAGTAAAGGTGTCTATTTTGAGGATCTAGTTTCCTTCTTCAATAAAATAGGCTGTATAAGTTCTTCAGAACTAAGACGCTCCAAACATATGCCCTACTTTATATTTGTATAAAATGCAATTTATTTAGGTTATTTCTGAACCATTTATTTGCCTTTCATACTTCACAATCCAAAACATTAACATCGCCCCATAGTCTACCTAAATCAGTTCATAATGTGTCTGAGACACATTTTGAACTTAGTAAAGGCTAATACGTGCTAGGAGTATAAAGCTTTCTTGATTTTCACGAAGCATTACCTCGATCGTCAAACAATAAATGTTCAAGAATCTAGCTGTATATGGAATGACACCCATAACTTTTTTTCAGCAAAACCACTAGAAAGGTTTTTATAGAGAATGAAACCAAAGGCTTTTTGAAACAGAAGCTGGAAAACTACAATAAAATACACAAGCATAACACATCTGTCATAGCAATAGACTACGTGGTATAACATTTGATCAAAGAAAAACAAAATATGGCTGCAACAACCACCTAGAGAAAAAGGGACAACTCTCAACATTCCATATAAGTAATTTTGATTTTGCACATTATCTAAAAGTTCTCTAAAAGCATCGTCGGGTTTTTGAACAATTATTTCCTCGCCTGATATATACTGTCAAGGCAGTCTTCTTAACATCGTCCAGAAAAAAAAAGAGTATACGATCTGAAACAAATATACAAATGTACAACATTCTAAAAACAAAGTTGGTAAGAGAACGTGAATGAAATACAATACCTGACAAAACTGTAAGATATGGTGAAGTAAGAAACCTCAAATATGCATTTTCACATGTAACAAAAGAATACATCTTTAAAACTTAGGTACCAGAAACCTAGAGTTATTCTACAGAGTAACAAGGAAGGGGTAGTTTTCTTTGGGGTAAAAATATTGCCATTCATAAACACACTAAAAAGAATTTATCGACAGGTCTACGAACTGCCGTCTTGACATTCAATGAACATTAAATGGTTGCAAAACATTTTCAATTAACGAACATCATATAGAAAAACCATGGATCTCCCACCAATTAAAAAAATAAGTCTCCTGTACACTGAAGTAGAATAAGTTGCTTACTCCTACTACTTACATACCTTAACATATTATTTAACATAATGTTATTACTATCAATATGTAGAACAGCACCAACTGCTAATACAACTGCAACAGCAACTAACCAACTTTTTCTATTCTTGCTAAAGCTACAATGACAAAATAATATCCTCCTTGACATCACTCATACATGCAGCATTATTGCTGTACCCATTATGACAACCTTCATCACTTTAATAATGATACTAATTTATTTCGTATCCCTCCTCAGACATCCTTATTTAGGAAGAGAATATCGCTTTTGTAGAAAATTCTCTATTATGCTGGTCAAAATAACTAAATTTATGAGCTATCAATCCATTTATCTTGAAGGCCAGGCAAAGAATTGTAACGAATTTATTTTTAAAGTAACCTTTTAATCATTAGTATAACAAATAGATTTTGTCCAGCTTTTTACTTTTATTCTTCTCTATCCACTTAAATCAACATGATTAGAGCATTATTTCTAGGATTAGATATATTATGTGTGATTTCAATCACTTGATGTATATGGTTAAATATAAATAAAGCATAACCTTTGCTCCTGTATTAGTGTGATACTGGTTACAGTGGAGCTTATTCTCTCTCATCACAAGAACAAAGCTCCAAGAACATATGCTTTCTCGTCTTAGTAGACAAAGTGAAACAATAGGTAAAGACAAATTGTAATACGGCATTACTGGTATTACCTGGGACTTATCACTTTAAATCGTTCTTTCAACTCTTGTTGGTTTTTAAGCTGTCTTACATTGATCTCTCACGCTAAAGCAATTTGAATATTTGCTTTTACTGATGTATTGCTGTAACATAAATGTCAGAGGCGCCAAAGAAAGAGGCAGTAGGAAAAGAATAGGGAATAATCTTAGCTTGTCTTGGAGGAATCCAAGTGCCTTCCCCTCCTAGCAAAGAAAGAAACAGGATGTCTTGTTACCAGAGGAAAAAGGCTCCTTAAAAGCTATTATTATTACAAAACGAATGGCATAACTAAGGATTTCAAATATAAAGAACAAAAAGAATAGAGAAAGTAAAATAAACTTGAAGCAGTATTAAAATAACTTAAGACAGATGAAAAAATATGACATAAGGTAGGAAAAATCATGGGTCTAGGAAGTTGAAAGATATTAAATAATATTTTAAAGAACTACCCCAGTCTATCTTTGAGTAAAACTATAAAATTACGAACTAAAACTACAGCATATTTATTGATACAGAAATATTACTGGAAGGCTAATGCAATTTAATCACTTTTTAACTCTTAAATTAGGTGACCTGCCTTAGCTGTTAGTATTATGCATACTATCAATTCAGAGAAGAGTAAAATCTTCACTGATATTATTTTATATAAGAGGGGACCTCTTGGTAAAATATAGCAGTACTTTTTCTTTCTAATGTATCCATTAAGATAATTATTCTCGTCATATACAATTCAAATCCAAAACAAAATGTTTAAAAAATATTAATTATCTGGTAATTTTTCTCTAGACATTATTCAATGGGAGCATAAAATATTATGTGCACATTATTTTCAAATTACTTGTAATCGTGTTCAAACGAATACCAGAATACCAAGTGGATTTCTAATTACGTATAAGAGAAAAAATTTGTAGAACAATTTCTTCGAGTCTCAATACCTTATCATCTTATGCATAAAAAGATTAGAAATGGAGTATGTTCCGTTTAAACTAGTGAATCCATTGTGAAGATATACTGGATGTAAGCACTGTTATGAATAACGGTAGCATTTGTTAATATCACCTCATTCCTACCCCCCCCTCCCCCAAATAGAATAAACTAGAACTACTTATTTAAAAGTGAATATATTAAAACCAAAAGAGAAGCAATTTAAGGACAAAATATTCACATTTTAATCAATCATTGATTCTCTATTAAAATAATTTACTTAAACTCTTGAAATGTTTACGTCATCTGGCAACAGTTTTAATATACTTTTTTTCTACAACAAAGTGCAGAAATGTAAAGCAGCGACAAATCAAAGCTTTTATTTTACAAATAAGCCTGTGTATAAAAGCTACACACATATATGACCACTGAAGACCATCCAAAATGTCAAATAATTTCGTGAGTTATCCTTTCAACCATAATCTAACTATGAAATGTATACTTCAGCTCTTTTCAAGTTCACATCCTTTGTCATCTCTGTCTTCTACATCCATCTTTTTTGTATTTACAGGGACTGATACCTTCTATTAATTGTTTCCAGCTGGTCTAGTACGTAAAAAGCCTCGCGGTAATCCTTCTCAGCAAAGAACATATACCAGATGTTATCAAACAAATGATTTAAGTATATTGCTTTTCCCACCATCTTGAACGCAGGATCATTAGCTTTTTAAAGGCATCAAACACTCCTCTTATGTTACTGTCATGAAATTCTATTAGCCTAAAGTACTCATGCGGCATCATGACGACAGTCAAATTTTACTTTCAACGAAAGATGGCTGAAACAGAGGTTGCAAATATTGAGTATAACATGCTGGAGACCATTGCTAAGAGAATTAGTCCATCTATGATGATAAAATCCTTATCTGATTAGCCATTGAAATATGCGACAAAAACAACTAAGAAAAATACGGCAGAGTGTAACGGACGGTGTAAAATTTTACAGTTAGGGTTCTATTTTCTACGAGGCATGTGGATCGTTTAAAAAATCCAAACCTTGGCATTCCTTTTTCTGACAAAAAGGAATTTTCTGATAATCAGCTAAATTACTTATATTTAATTTCACAGGCTGGAGTCCCAAGCTAGCCTTCACGCAAAACCCTTGTATTCATGTAACATCATAGCAACAGAGTTTTCAAGGTCTTTTATCAACTCGTGAATCAGAAGAAAATGTATCCAAATAAGGACTTTTGAAACTTCCAGAAATTGATGGTAGGTGACTTCAACTAGACATTCTTTACAATGATTAAAGAATCCACTGCATGATGTGAATCTCTACGACATACTAACTCAGTAAGAGTTAACATTAATCAAAATGTTTCTTGGCCCGATGCCTCCAACACAGACAAAAAATAAAAAATTCCGTTTTCAGAATACATAGTTCTTTGTGTCAACCTGCCTCAAAGAAGTGGAAAAAATTGACAACGGATGTACTTTAGGTTGGATTCAAAAGTTTCGCACAAATTTCTTTTACCTTTACAGGTCCATCAAACCCATTTGACACATATTATCGTTTCTTAAAGTGGATTTAAGTTATCCACTTACAAGTAAGTAAACTAAATAAGTATTACCCCAGAAGACACTCAAGAATTACTTATATATTCACTAGATAAACAACTAGCTACCTTAAATAAATGAGAATCTTAGTTTTAAACCGAGTCAAAGAGTAAATAGATTTTACTGTAAAAAAACTGTCAATGTGACGTATCCAAAATATATGCAAGAAAGATCTTAGGGTTGATAGACACTTGAAAAAACTCTAATCAACCATTCGTATGTGTAAAGACAAAATAGAATCAAGGAAGGTGGAATAACCTATCAAAGAACTACTTTAAAAAATCAATGATTTAGGAAGCTTGCAATCAATAATAAGAGTGTAACTGAAGTTAGAAATGTAGAGAAAGTACTCTCTAGGACCCCCGAAAAAGATATTCAGACCAAGTACGAAACTAGCATATCAACTGAAAACTTTGTACTCATTTTGCTAATCACTTTTCTTTTCGAAATGTACCTGTGCCTCCAGGATTGAAAAGATCTGGAGACTACCGACGCATGACTGATGATATAATAGAAGGAGACGAGGGGGTATCGAATGTGGATGAAGTAGAAAGAGTGATTCGAAATTTCGAAACCATGAGTCCCAGAACTGATAAATTTAAACAACAAAATCTACTCACTATCTATCTTACGTGTCCTATTGAAATTGATATGAAACTTGGTCTGTGTTCCATTTAAATAAAGTCAAATTCAAACAACACGTGCCTGTTTAAGAAATGCAGCAGAAACGAGGAGGCAAAATTTTGTGTTCTGTCAGTTCGAGAAAACAAGACCCAGATTTTAGCAAAAGTTGCAATTAAGAGGTAGAAAGAGACTTGAGGTTAATTTCAATAAATCGCAGTATAGTTTTAGAAGCAACTGTCCTACAACTGATGGAATTTCAAAAATGAAATTGAAAGCTATTGAGATACTCTCATAGCAGTATGCATTGGTCTAACAGCAACATGTGCCTGTGTTGCAAAAATATTGACCTTCCCGATTGAAATAAGACATACAATGGCAATTCTAGAAAGTTGTATAAAGAATGTTAATGCAATAACCTGGATTAACACTATTTTTATTAGGATATAAGCAAGATCATAAGGAGCCACAGTGCTTTTTTATTAGTATTTTAAGTACAAATTTGAAGTGATTGCATCTCCAGTTAAGCAAGCATTTCCTGATGGACTGGAAAATCTTAGGAGTAAATATAATTTAACAAGAAGGAATTTTATCATTGGATATCAAAGGAAAAGGAGTATAATAAAGAACAGCTGGAGGTGGGTTAAAAAGGAAGAAGGGGAATGGCAATTTTTACACTTTAATTTGCAATACAGAAATGAGTTCGTCTCAAAGAATCGTAGTTTCAAGAGGTCTAATAAAGATGACGAGGATAGGTACATGTAAGTCTGTCTAAATAAGGAAAGAGTAAAACACATAAATAGACACACATATCTATACATATTTATACAAAAATATGATTCTTGGGAGGGTAATGTACCTTTCTGCTAAAGACAGTTTCAGAAAAGTGGTCCTAAGTTAAGTGTACCAGCTACTGCTCGAAGTAGAACTGCATATATAGTAGACACTGAGTCCTGAATAGCTTACGACTCAATAGATCGTTATGAAATTGTCTCTGATTCTTAATCTGTAGGGTTTACAAATTAATGAAATTGAAAACACAGTTACACAGTAAGAGTCAACCACTAACATAGGCTTGCATTTCACCGGGCAATGAAGACGATACAAATATACCTGCAGACATCACAAAATTGCACAACCTCTTTCAGTAGCTGTTGAAAAGTAGCAAAATTCAGTGGAATGAACGAAATCCATACAAAAAGTAATGTATGTGAACCTGGTATATTCAAATCAAAATAGAGTCCTCAGTAAAGGCAAAAAGGTTCAATTTGATGAAGATTTCAGATACTTTGTTCTACAAACTAATAACACGTATTACCTTATCAAAGATTGGATGTAAAACTTTCAAACCATCAGGAAATTGAAAAGTAAAGGCAAAATGAAAATGGGATTCATGAAAACACCACTGGCAAGCATCTTCCTAGGAAGCACACATATCTGAACTCAAACAAAACGTACGAAAGAACGACTTGACAAAAGCTAAACAAGGTTTTTATAAAAACTCAGCCTTTTAGAAATCTTGTCTAAATATGAATACCACCTATGATGAAGTAGCTTACAGTGAAAATCTAATTTAGTATCCAAGAGTCTAAAATTTGTTAAGCATTTCTTGAAGCAAAAAGTCAAGTTGTGAAAAATTAATCTTATGACACCTATCAAGATTAAAAAAGAAGAAAACCTATTCAGTATTTTGTGTCACTGGCCAGGACTCTAAAAATTTTATGGAAAACCAATTGGGTGTTATTCTCTGGAAATCACTTTTTTGAAAATCCCTGTAAATCAGGTATCGTAAATCCTGGCAACAGAAGATGATGTTGATTGTAGCCTCTATACTTTAGAGGAACAATGTGATGAGACTATTGCTATTTTTGACAATCCATGACTATGTTGAATTAAGTGCTCCCACTTTGATTACCCTGGGTTAAAAAGGTGGCCTACCTCGTTTTTATTGTTTGGTATTTTTATGGAAAAAGCTCAATTCCCGTTTTACTGTTTTTTTCAATGTTTTATGTACTTTCCTTTACAGCATTTTTTCAAAATGATGATTTCTAACAGAGATTCCTATAGAGTTCAATTCCATAAAAATTAAAGTGCTCTGCCAACCATGTTACGAAGGCCTTCTTTCTTTAAGTAATACCAGGTTTCAATCAATAGGGTTTCGGGATCCTCAAACAAAGGAGAACCGAAATTCACAGATTGGGTGCAATAGCGTTCTTTCAAAATTTTATTATTCTTTTCTATTCTGGCCTAAAGTATTTTAAGGCTTACCAAGATGCAATCAATCATCTACCTAGGCTGCAAGCAAATAGGTGCGTGCTTTTATTTTTAATTCTTTACAAATTTCCTTCACACAAACCTATGAATAGCCTGCTATTTCAGGTATTGCTGATCATTGAGTACTAAGCCATAATGATATGCAAACGTTTTATGTTCAATCAGTTATCAATGACCCTAAAAAATCCAGTCGGTGCTTTCCAAACATTCCAAACGGTCATATACCACTTTGCAACTTGATGCATTCTGTCCTTCCCTAAAAGTATAATTTCATTACGTTTTTGTTGTACTACAAATACTATTTCGATCTTCACCTTCTTAGGACTATCTCTGTTGTGATTCCTTACTTATCCATGGGCCTACATTTTAGTTGCACCAACATCCTTTGAATAATATACCCCTGAATCTCTGTGCTCCTACAAGATAAGTGTTTTATTTTTGATAATTTGGATTATGTTCCAAACAACAACGAAAGGTGACGGTGATATATTGTGGCAGTTGCAGTGGGAGAATGTATATTTCATATTTTGCTTACAGAGCATGGTGCACTAAAATGGAGGTCAATTTTTTTTATAGCAAATCCTGCCCGAACGTAAACAGTAAAAACAGCATTAATATTGCTATACCCATAAAAATGGTTAATTGGTTAATAAATGATAAACAATAATAAAACGTCTTTGGACCGAAAAAAAGATCTTCGCTTGGTTATGTTGGAGCATCCTGTTAACTTATTAACAATTTCTACATGTGAAAGTGCTTCGTTTGGCTTACGTTTTATCATCAATTTCTGAATAACTTTTGCAAAGTATGAGAAGCACGTTTGGCAAAGAAAGGGGACAGGGTAAAAAAAAACCCCAGAACGTCTGGTCACCCCACAGGATTACCATCAGAAACAGCTATATTTTATGGAATACAAATTGTCATATTTTGATATTCTTTTCCTTGTATAAATTTTAATAATTTTGACTATTCATATATTATTTGTGTTACGTATATGTCAATAAAAAGCCTCTAGGCAACTATAAGTGATTGAAGGCAATATCAACAGAACAATTAAAATTTTGACATTAAAACACTATTCTATTAGCAAGAATTAGCGAATATGATGCACTCAAAGAACAGGTTCAAACTTTTCTTTTTCTCATTAGCTTCCCAAAATCTCTGAAACGCTATGATCTTAAAGGCAGACTCTAAGACAAAATAACCTCTTTTTCTGAAAGATTATTTTCTGAAATTTAACAATATTTATTTATTCGGACGTGCAAGAAGAAAATCCTTGATAAGGGGCAAGTTAAAAATATTAATTTATATTACATTTTGTCTGTATTTTGAATAACAAGGATAAGGTGAGAATGGCAACCGTTAGATTTACTGCGAACTAGTTAGTCTAAAACCCAACTTACAACGACAACTGAATAAAATATAGGACTATAGAAGCAGGTTTGACACCAACTCCTCGAAATTACTGAGAGATTCTTAAGAACTTGGGTTAAGTAGAGAGATTAGTTCAAGGGTTAAAAAAAATCAGTTTTGACAGCAAACTAATCGATCTTACTTTAGTCTAATTTTTCATAACGATTCCTGTGTCACCGTAATTAAAATTATGACTTAGCATTTTGAACTTCCAGGTCAGATAGGTACTGTAAATTTGTCTGTATATTGGAAATAAATCAATTTTGTAAATTCCAAAGCAAGAGTGAAAGCAAGAAAGTTAGGTACACTTTCGTTTTTGCCTATCTTGTTTTTGTCCGATATTCAAAGTTATATTAGTTCCATGCTCAAAAATTATTATCAGGATGTCTACCAAGGATTGACCTTGCACGTTTTGAAATAGGCTGGAAAATTGCATGTTTCTTAACAAATTTATTCGGTGAGTTGTTTCACTAGTTTGTCTAGAAGTGCGATAAATTCTTATTAGTCTGGAGGTTGTTTAAAAATAGCTCTAATCGATTTAAATACCATGTCCGTAACACCACGTGGAAGTATCTCAAGCACATAAATAGCTAACGATGACTGGCAAACACATAATAATTTCCAAAATTATCTAACTTTGAAACTACGACATGGACTTGTGACCACTCCTTTATACCAGTATCAAAATTATTTTATGTTTAATAGTTTCCAAATTACGAAAAGTTGTTTTTCGTTTTCCGTCAGCTGGAAATGCCTCTCCATAGCAATTATCTATTAAATTCTATATGGACCTGAGTGTACATATAACGCATTTGATTGTGTACGATGAATGAAAATTTAACATTGGATATCCTAACTCTTTAAAGACTTAGAATTTCTATTAGTAAATTTAAGTAAAAAGTTCCGTCTCCGTACCGCAACCACGGTATTTAACGTTATGCCGTTTTAAGCCAAAAATTACTACAAATCTATGAATGAAAAAGTTCCAATACCCAAATAATCGCTATGATTTGAGGATATGTTTCCCTTTAGCTTTCTTTTTAAAACAGTGAATATTTTGTCACCCTCTGCTGTTTATGAAAGAAACTACCTTTGCTCTAACTATATTAGTTGTCATACCCTGAGATTGGCAAGTTTGAGGAGTCAGCTTTTTTGTTTTCTTAGTTAGTGCTGCAGACTTGATTCCCACTATCACTGAATCATTTCAACACTTGAAATTCTCTTAGATAATCGGTAGTTAGTGACCTGATTGCCAATATTCTTGTTTTGATTTTGAGAGAAAACACTTGACACTGAAAAATTGCGAAACAGGCGTAAGTAGTTATGAGCAGACATTTTCTTACCACAATGAAGCTTTTCCCCCAGCGGACACTTCCACGTTCTAGCAAAGATGCCTGCCATAAAATGGTGGGTTTACAGATTCTACCAAAAATTGTTAAATAGTGTTTCAAACAAAATGAAAAAAGTAAAAGATTCCATTTAATGAAAAAATAATTATATATATATTTTCTCTCTCTCTCTCTCTCTCTCTCTCTCTCTCTCTCTCTCTCTCTCTCTCTCTCTCTCTCTCTTTCTCTCTTCCTCTCTGGTAGCTGTTCTTACTAAGACAGATATATAAATTCTAGTTCTTGTAATTGTTGTTGCGATGTTTGCTATGGGGATGTATCTTCGTGTCTAACCTATAAACATTTTACTAATTCCATAATTTTAAATAGGTCTTTCTAAACCTGACGTTGGGAGAAGTATCTCTCGAAACGTAGGTCAGAGAAAGCTTACAACGTAATACATGATGGAGCTCTTACATCTATGGCTTCTTCTGAGCCCATAAAGTTCAGAATTTTCAAGAGGACTTTCTAAGTTTGCTATCATAAAAGTACAATGCCCAGCTTTTTCTTCTTTTTTCATGACTTTACTCAATGGGTCTTTTCAAGAAGCGTTTTGTAACAAATATCTTTCTTACATTCAGAAGTTTGTTAGGGTTTACAATTCACGGCTATATAGAAAAAAACTAATTACAATGTCATTTAATGCTCTACATTTGATTTGAGTGTCTGCCATGCTCTTGAGTGGGTATAACTTGGTCGTTTCGAGCTATTTGGCTACTTTCTTTGACTCCTAAATTTCTTCCATAGTGTCTACTTTATTTTCCATTTTTATTTAGATGCTTTCCATTCATTCCCCTATTTTCTTTGGATAGAGTGCCGCCTACGTTTCCCCGTTCATATTTGACAAGTGTAAAAAATCACAAACCTCTGTGAAAATTGCCTTCTTTATACGACAATAGGTTCTTACAAATATGTTATTAACATTTCATTTGCTTCAAACCACATCAATATATGCTATCATTAATGGTAAAAGTATCACATCCAATGCCTTTAATCACTTCCATTTTTATTACACGACTTTTAGTGTCCAATACGGAAAAGCAAAGTAAAGTGAAGCATTTCCTGCAGTTATTGGGTAAAGTCAGGGGAAAAAAATTGAAACGTATAATATTTTTCGGGTAGAATTGATTCATGCAAGGGAGGCGGGGGTGTTATTCCACTTTCCAGGATACTATTTTACAATAAGAATTAAAGAACGGAAAGATACAACAAACAAGGATACTCTGATCAGTTACTGTAGTAATTTCAATTTTGTCATTTTGAGTGTATAACTGCTCTTGACCAATTATGATAAAATATTTTATGATCTAATGAATCATCAACTGTTTAAGAGATTACCATATTAAGTAAACTATCAATCCCATCTGATCATTACAGCTGTAGAATGACATTTTAGGCAACTATCCATATGTTATATTTCCAAAAACACATATGCTGTTTTTTATCGACTTACACCTTTTTCTTTCATAGAAAACCCAAGAGTCTGTAGCATTAACTTATCAATAACCTATCTGTTAGCATTTTAGACCAATGTAGCAGCCATATCTGGTCAGCACATTTGATTATTTCCAAGTCATTTTTCGTGAAAGGCTGTGCGTCACAAAAATAGAAAATTTAACAAGAATAAAAAATCTAGCCCAAAAATTAAATGTTACACGTTTAATACTGTTCAAAACTGTGCGTACCTAAAAATAGGCTTTGTAGCACACAGCTTCAACTCAACTGAACTAAGATTAGCAAATATCAATGAGGTCACAGTATAGAAAATTCATAAGAAATACTACATTATTCACTGTCTTACGCAAGACGTGTAGGTGCTGTGTTATATTTAATGTTCCGTCAAGTTTGAGCAAGACAACAATTTTCTAAAACATATCTAAAAATGTATAAAAGATACATTGTTTTTTATATTACATCACCTGGCTTTTAGTAATAGTAAGAAAAAGTCTGTTAAGGTAGGTACAAGAGCAAAAAAGAAAAGGAAGATTTCTAAGCCCCTTGGGGAAATGCTGGGATTTAAATGGTCAGTAAATAAAGCTTTATTTTTAGCATCCAAAAATATGCAGCCCATTTTCGTCTCCAGTGATGTTCGTATTAAATTAGGACAACTACAATTTTCTCGCGACTTTTTGTTTGCATTTTGTTTCTTAAACCGTAAGGTAGAGAGAGCCTTGCTTTTTCAGAGTTACAAATAAAAGAACCCTGCTTTTCTTGGTAATCATTATTTATTACATGGTAAAAAAACCTTTGATTGACAAAATCTTTTATTCTTAGTGAAAAAAAAATCAGGGAGCTTGTGTATCCTAAAGTTTTAATGTAAACGTTTTGGGTATTTTTATTTCCCATCATTATCAATCCGCCGCACTCACTAAATGGCTTGAAAAGGTAGGAAAAGAGGATACATCGTCGTCTTACACCTTTACCTATAAAGAACCATCTCTGCAATCTTTTCAAACAATAGCCTCTTGATCACTAGAAAGTTTGCCAAGAATAATAATAAATGTTTTGAAGAACGCATCTCTCTCTCAAACTTTCCAAAGTATTTCGTGGTCCTCGTAATTAAAAGCTCTGCTATAGTCAATGTAACACAGATGGATGTCTTGATGACATTCTCATGATGTTTCTATTAATTAACAGCAAAGTACAGAAAGTATTGTTCTTGGAATAGCCTTATCTTCCATTTTGTAACCTTCTCTGATGGTGTCAGCATCAGAAGGCCTTTGGAGGATTGGTTCTGTTGCAGTATTACATTCAGAGCTACTTATTGATGTAACAAGCTCTACTCAATTAGCACTCTGGGTGCTTTTCAACCTTCAACCTTCTTCCCTCACCATATCGTTGTTTTTTTTGATAACATTTCATGGGTTTTCTTGACAAAATCACATAAATGGTCCGTCATGGGCTTCTTCTGCTCAGTCCAAACAAATGTGCGGAGAGTTCACCTGGCCAGGAGCATTGACTTTTACCGTTGTCTCAAACTCCAGCAATTCCGCTGCAGCATCATCCACTACTGCTTCTGTCCACAGGCTCCACTGTACCCTGCACTTCCTAGTTTATCATAATTTCAAAACATTTCTTGAAATATCGTTTGTCTAAAACCCTTGACGATTTCTATAACAACTAACAAGCAAGGGCCTAAGCCTGTTGACTGGCTTGTCTTAAATTCTTGCATTTAGATGTCAGTGGCGCCAAAATCCCTTTCTTACCAAATACACCAATTAGCTATTACCGATTTCTTTCCCAATGAATAATAATAAATGCTTTAAAATCAGCAAGATAGTATGCCAGAAACTCGTCCAATTAAGTAAAGTTGTTTTTCAAAAAGTTTGACAATTTTTTCTAAACTGCATGAAAAATTTCTTCCATTTTTTAAAATTTTTGACCTTTACTGAGAGGAAATTGAAAACAGAAAATCTTTGAAAAACTATGACAAAATAACCTGTACAAAATTCAGGTCCAATAAGAGTTTAATCATTGTTTTCTTTCCGTTCCTTAGGAAACCTGATCTGTGGCTAGAACCCCATTTTGTGAGAAAGGATTTAGGATTCCATGGAGTTAGTTGATGCATTTTCAACTTCCTACAAAGAATAATCTACGTCCGAAGGCCATTTTCTCTGATCAAGGATCTCAAGAAGTTTCTGTGCTTCTTTATTCCTGACATTTAACATTTTGCTGTTTATGTTATCTATAATGGCTTGCAAATTTTGAAAGAAAAGTACCAANTTTGTAAGAAAGGATTTAGAATTCCATGGAGTTAGTTGATGCATTTTCAACTTCCTACAAAGAATAATCTACGTCCGAAGGCCATTTTCTCTGATCAAGGATCTCAAGAAGTTTCTGTGCTTCTTTATTCCTGACATTTAACATTTTGCTGTTTATGTTATCTATAATGGCTTGCAAATTTTGAAAGAGAAGTACCAAGTTATTTATTGAAAGTGTCTTAGTTAAATTCATTATATAAAGATTCTTTCCAAAAGCTCTCTTTAGAATGATATTTCGCTTCTTCTAAATGCTTTACTGCTTGTCATGTTTGTATTCTATCCAGCTCCAGCTTCCAAACTATTTTAAAACTCCAATCTACCAGCTGAAGCTCAAAATATGATCACTTTATTTGGAATACCTTTTATCTACGTTTGAAAATGAAGGTCGATGACAGTTTATATATAATAGAGACTGGCAACGCTTTTCCTTCAGGAATCAGCCAGACACATATTTGTCTTAAAATCAAGAGGAAACTAAATGATCCCAAACCATGATGAGATCGTACTTGTCTGAGAACTCCAAGGCCACAACCATAAGGACACAGTTAGTTAAGCTTCAGCTGTGTGGCTGTCCCAATCAAACTATTTGTGACAAAGCCTTTCTATACAAAACTAGTGACCATTTTCGAATAAACATGACTAAGCACATTTGAGCCAATAACTGCAACCCCCTTCACCTATTTTTTTCTGAGAACATTCCAAGGAAAGTATCAAATACAATGCTACTTTTTTCCTAAACGTTAACTCTGCAGACTTTTGTGTGGATTATCAACCTTAAAAATTAAAATAGCGAAAGAAATAAATAAAAATGAAGCTGATTCTCCGCTATCCCATAAAAGACTGCAACAAAAGTAAGGATCATGAAGCCGCATTTTAGAAAACCAAAAATTGCCGAACTGTGACTTTACGGCAAAAATGTCTTAACATGCAAAATGGAAAACACTTTGCTCAAAATCAAAGACTTTTCCTACCATTTAATGTCAGAAAATTTCAGCCTGTCAGATCATAATTTACGTTACCTGCCATCATCTTGGCTTTCTTGATTATCATATCGGGGAATGCTAACGCACTAACCCATGCTCATACAATTTTTAGAAGAAGGATAACCGTTTGCACTAAAGAAGAATTCGAATTTTAATTCTGTTAGAACCTGATTCTAAGAATTAGCTGTACTCAGCATCTATTCTAGAAAAAAATGTGATGCGACAGGGTGGTTAGTTTAGATTGAGTTATTAATGGATTCATAAATTGACAATCCCCAACACCTACCTTATGATGTAGATTAAAAGAAATTTGTGATAAAAAGTTGTTTATACTCATAAAAGTGGATTTGCTGTCCTAAGAATTAATGTGCAAAGGCAATAGTCAGATAAAATATCCTGAATCTAAAAGTAAAAAAGGAAGTCAATGAATGGTTTGAAGGGAAGATTGACCCCCAAACAGAACCAGATTTCTAGGAAAAGTGCTCTACCTCTGAGCTCTCTAGAAATCATCCATTGTGTGTGGTTTCTCCTTCCAAAAGATAAGTCAAATCAAGCAGTAACAGGAGAAGAAAATGATGTCAGAAGTAATTTGTTTGACAAGGACATTTGAGATATCAATGATTCTGAACTATATATCAAAGTAAATCTTAACAGATTGCAATTCTGTATACTCATAATGCTAAAGGGCCTTCAGCTATACCACAAAACATAATGCCAGACAATATTGCACCGAGTAACTGAATATTCTGGAAACAGAGATATAGCCACAGAAAAACATTACTGCATACCTAAGTTATACCTATTTTTTGTCCCATGTGTAGATGGATAGAATATGAACCAAATCATCCTGTCGTTGACTGTTTATATATATAGTTGTGTTATACTACCAATGTCAACCTTTGTCTTATAGTCAAAGGTCAAAACAACTATTTTACGGGAAATGAAAAAGCGGAGCTCATCTGAGACATAAACCAACGTTGATTCCTGAGAGGAAACCAGAAAAATGATTAGAATTGCAATATAAATTTCTTCCCTTTAAAACACACACAGACAGTTTAAATAGAGAAATCCCAATTTCTGTATATACAGGCGGAAGGCAAATGTAATAAATCAAGGAAGACTAAAAAATACAGTACAAAAAATGGGAAATGTAAGGGCTTCATTTGCTCGATTATCGATAGAAGTTTTGTCTTCATTTTTCAGGGCTTAGGCCCGACAAAATGATGATCAAGCAGTAGTAGTTGTCAGCCTTAGCACTAATGTACATTCTGACACTCCCTACGGAATACGTGGGTAAGTATGAAAACCAGAAGTAAGCTAGAAGACCCTGAACGTGTTCTAGGAAAACTCCATATTTAAAAAAAAATAATTAATGAATAATTCCATACACTACGTGAGTACATCGTACATACAAGTTTAGTGTCATTTTTATTTATTCCATGTTTTTTTAATTGTGATCACAATTAGAAAATAATCAAATTCCTTATTATTTATTCCCTTTCAATAGAATCCCGTAAAGATAAAACACAGGTAATTGTGTGAATATATTTGGATATGTTGCACAAGACGTCATCGAATGCAACATCAGAAACCTGAAGGTAAAAACTTGGAACTGATTATCCTATCAGTCCTTAAACAATGAGTGGTCCATCACGAACTCCACACTAAAACTACTGGACACGTGTTTTAGAAAGATTTAATATTTAAAAAAATATTTTAAAGATTACCCTAGTCATAAGTGTACGTGCTATTTAACACATACATACAGTTCTGTCTAATATGGTGAAATGCTAAAAGAAATTCTTCAATTTCCTGATCTTCTTTATAAACCTTAAATATGTTTATCTACTGAGACACAGTTAACATTTTGATATAAATTTGGGTAGTTGTTTCTGTATATTATGACTTTTAAATATTTCCAACCATAAATATAACTTCACAAAGACCGAGAGTACACATTTACTTTGGTTTAAAAGGAAGAATAAGAACAGGATGAACAGAAAGATCAAAAGTAAATATAGTCAGCCACTGTTAGTAGTAACAAGAAGAAAACCCCAAGAAATTTGAAAGAAAAACAATTTGAATTTTTAGCCTTTGGTAATTGGACAACACCTACTATCTGAGGAAATTACCAGATGCTGTTTATACTTCTAAGATTTTCAATGTTAAATTTTTCTGTTTCAGGGATTATAAGTTTAGTTAGCAACCGTGTTTCTATGAATATTTATCGCTGCTGTGGCTATTGTCTGAATGAAATCCTGATAAGAAAGAAGAGTAATGATCGTTCTATGTAAATCTTGATTGTCATAAAATGGATGGGAAATATGGGTGGGATATATAATACATAAACTATTTATAATTTGTATGCATATCAACTTTCAGACATTAAAAAAATCTGTTTATAATAAAACTTATTGATGTGATCTTTTCATATAACTGAGTTTGCAATCAGTAAAAAAAATGATATTATGGAAGTTTGTTACAGGCTTGTGAACTTTTTCAATTTTCGTTTGAACATTTTTAAATACAAGATCTATTAATTGGGGAGTAGACAATAGCAAAGTTATGATTTGAGATTGTAAAGCGCATAGATTTTATGATCTTGAAATGGCTACGGCTAGGAAATTAGTTCAGAAGAGAAGTTGATCCCCGTCAACACCACCCCCCAACTTGTTGACAAGGAAAAAGAAAAATATTTCCTTTAGTCAATAGCGATCGTTTAAATTTTACTATGCATTGATCATTCATAGACAAAACGTATGAAATAAGAATTCTCTGGGCCCGTCAATTCTCTATTTTGGCGGCTTTTCCCGTGATCACAGTTTTTGTCTAGATACAGTCATGTTGGAAAAAGTTTAAAAAATAATACTCTACGATTAAGAAAAGCCCTCACTTTAAACATTGTTCTGAGATTTAAGTTTTTCCAATGTGCCGCCCGTTGTTGTCTTTGTTATTCATTGTACGTGTATGCGTGTAGAAAATATCACAAACCACATGATTAGTGCAATGTTTGTACATGTTTTCACCGCCGACTAGATGCTTGGGATAACTCATTTTGTTTTTCCTACTTTAAACATTGGCTTTTATAAAGTAAACTTCTCTAAATGTATTTTCGATTATATGAAGCGATAGCTATGTATTTAAACAATATTTTAAGCATCGGTTGGAATAGTAAGCAAGCATGTGACGTCCACAGTGGATTTTCTACTTTTGGAGGTCAAAAGAATATAGTAATCAATCAAATAAGACACTAGTTAGATAGTATAAATTTCTGTAGCAGGTACATTGGTAAAGTCAAAAATAAAACACATAACAGTGATTCTAGAAACTGTTGTCAGTACGTTGTTGCATAAAACAGAATGAACTGTCGTTTTCTGTGGGGTTTGCTTTGAAAGCGAAAGAAATGTACTTGCTAAGAAATTGAAATAAAAACAAAGAAACACGATGCTTCGTCAACTCACCATGTAAGTATAGCTTCCCTCAACCATATGTACAGCATATCCTCCTATAATAATTGTTGTTAAATATGACGAAATGATTAAGAAAAAGGGATTCCTCATAAAATAGGTTTTAATCAGAAACATAGAAGATAACTCCGTCTTGGTCACAGACGCCAAAAATCTCGTTGATTTACTGTTTACTAATTTATGTTTTTCCTTGACGAATCGTACCAGCAAATACAACCGTAGAAAAACAATCAGCTGACTTTCCGGTGGGAATTTGAAGCTTTCAAATCCAGGTGGAACATGAAGTAAACAGATGATTAGTTCGGCCAGGTACTTGTAAACAAGAACTGTTCCAAAAAACGTTGTTCCACAAGGATAGTAGTGTTTGATTACTCCTAAATTGAAGATATTAGTATAAAATAAATATAAGCTTCCACAGGTAGCAAGTGAAAGTACAGAAATAATAGCTTTTGATGAAATTTCTATTCCTCGTAGTAACTGTATTTTGCCAGACATTTCTTTAGTATCTGTTCTGTTTGACAGAGACATTTCCTTTTCTAGTTTTCTTCTCATTGAAGTCATTTGGGTATCTAGCATAGCGAAAAGAGCAGCTAGAAACCCTAACAGAAACAGAATAGTCGAATATTTTTTCAAACTATCCTTGATATGTGATTTAGCGGTTTCTGCATTCTTGAAAGCTAGAACCGTGCGATCATACGATCGTAAACGAGCGACAGTAGCTTTTCTTGCATTTATCCTGCTCGTTGAGCGACTAATATTCGAACGAGAAGTCATGTCCTTCAATGGTAGATTATCCAAATTCAAAATCTGACTGTTTAACTTTGGTGAGTTCGTTTTTAAGAGAGAAGTCTTCTGCTCATGCCTAGTATTTTCTGGACTGACCATGGTTTGTAGAAACAAATCCTCTAATATTTATCGTGGTAAATAAAGTTGGTTAAGTCCCAGCACATCTGCCGATAGATCACTTTTATCTCATATTAATTCGATGTGATAACGCTATGAGTATTGCCATGGTGGTAAATTCTGTTGTCGATATACTTATTCAAGAAGACACTTAGTGATCCCATGTCAAAGAAATAAACAGTTATTCCAGACTCATCCGTTAAGTGTTGGCAATGTAAACCTATTAAAAAACCAGTAAACATATGCATTACAATCTAGCGTGACCCTTCTACTTTATTGTTTAAGTTAACTCCAATGAAATAATGTCTAAATATGTAACTCGTCCTTACAATTTCTATTGACTTAAATTGAGAGAGCAAGTTCTGTGTTACAAATCCCAACCATAGCTTTGTTAAATTACTTCAGCATCTGCTTCCCACTGGTTTTCATTCTCAGTTTTTGACATTCGTGGTGGATGACTTTGTCTCAGTGTTATCCCTATTTTGATCTGTACCCGCTAATTATCAAAATCATATCAGGATTAACATTCTTTGGCTATGCAATTGGGCAAACGCAACGGAGGATTCAAAACAGCTGTCTAAAACCATGAGTCAGGAAAGAATAATAACATTTCTGGCTTGAGAGGTAATTATAACTTACAAAGCGACCCCCTGATCTTATTTGGAAGAGAAAAGAAGACATTTTAGGGAGAAAAGACCTGAGTAAAACCTAACTAATGAGATTTAAATATATGTTGTAGCTTGTCACAATGAATAAAGGAACTATTTCAAAAGGGCTGCCTTACGAAAATCTTGAAATCATATTCTTCAGCAATTTCTGTTGTATTCTGATTGAGCTGATTACTCAACAAAAACCAGGCTATGTAATGTTATCCAATGTAAAAGAATAAAAAGCTAACTACAAAAGGTTAATAAACACCTTATAATCAATTAGTTATCAGTGGAGTAAGTAACAAAAAGCAAATTGTGAGTTGTGTAAAAAGTAGTATTTGTGCTACAAAATAATACATTATTATAAAAAATCTTACTTTTATAGGGTAATTCAAGCAGCTATTACTAAATTAGCTGCTGTCAATAGAAACCCTGTAACTTGCCTTGTAAAGGCAGATATGAACCAACATCTGTCCAATAAATCGCCACTGCTAGGGTCAAAGAAAATACCATTCAACTTACAAATTCAAGCTAGTGCTTGAGCTTAATGGCAAATCATTTATTTCATAAATATAACCTCCGATTAAGTCCAGCTCAGACAACAAAACTCGAGAGAAAACATCCAGCAGATCTGCCATAGCACTTTCTTTTCTTATGCCGATGTATCTTTTCAATAAACAGCAGTCAGAAAAAGTAGAGCTTACCTTATATGACGCTTGATTACTTTTAAACAATTACATGTGATGTATATCAGCAGGATATATTGTTCACATTATTCCATGGAAATTTCGCCCCTAATAGGATAAAATCAAATTTCTAAATAAGAGAATTTCTGCACGAAAGTCTTGTTAAATACCTTCAAATGACATAAAATCCAAACCAAACTCATTTTTTGGCATCACAGTATCTGACTAACAATGGATAACAAAAGTACATAAATGATAGGTCAAAAAATGAGAGAAAAGCTGGTTGGGAGGAGCAAAACAAAAATAGAAGCATAATCGGGTTTGTACGTAAAAAAAAACATACAGATATTCACCTCTTCTTGTACAGTTCATTATGCAAGAATCCAAACAAAATGAAATGAATTCTTACAAAGAATTCGTGTCTTTGTAATGTCAGTCTGTCTTGCTAAGATATATTTTTTGCCCGATTTTTATCAGAGCAACTTGACGATAATGTCAAGAAANACAAAAAGCAAATTGTGAGTTGTGTAAAAAGTAGTATTTGTGCTACAAAATAATACATTATTATAAAAAATCTTACTTTTATAGGGTAGTTCAAGCAGCTATTACTAAATTAGCTGCTGTCAATAGAAACCCTGTAACTTGCCTTAGTTACTCGTACAGATACAGACCGAAAAGGCAGATATGAACCAACATCTGTCCAATAAATCGCCACTGCTAGGGTCAAAGAAAATACCATTCAACTTACAAATTCAAGCTAGTGCTTGAGCTTAATGGCAAATCATTTATTTCATAAATATAACCTCCGATTAAGTCCAGCTTAGACAACAAAACTCGAGAGAAAACATCCAGCAGATCTGCCATAGCACTTTCTTTTCTTATGCCGATGTATCTTTTCAATAAACAGCAGTCAGGAAAAGTAGAGCTTACCTTATATGACGCTTGATTACTTTTAAACAATTACATGTGATGTATATCAGCAGGATATATTGTTCACATTATTCCATGGAAATTTCGCCCCTAATAGGATAAAATCAAATTTCTAAATAAGAGAATTTCTGCACGAAAGTCTTGTTAAATACCTTCAAATGACATAAAATCCAAACCAAACTCATTTTTTGGCATCACAGTATCTGACTAACAATGGATAACAAAAGTACATAAATGATAGGTCAAAAAATGAGAGAAAAGCTGGTTGGGAGGAGCGAAACAAAAATAGAAGCATAATCGGGTTTGTACGTCAAAAAAACATACAGATATTCACCTCTTCTTGTACAGTTCATTATGCAAGAATCCAAACAAAATGAAATGAATTCTTACAAAGAATTCGTGTCTTTGTAATGTCAGTCTGTCTTGCTAAGATATATTTTTTGCCCGATTTTTATCAGAGCAACTTGACGATAATGTCAAGAAACAGAGAATCAGCTTTTGTTTTCTCATCAGTCTGGCAATTTGTCCTGGGTAATGTGTATTCAGAGTTTTCTAGCATATAGTTCAGTGCCTCATTGCCAAACTTGTACTTACTATTTGACATAAAACTTATTTTTCTTCAGTAAGCACAAATATTAAAATAACTCTTTTTGAATTTTATGCATATCTATTTTATTCATCGTGAGCTTTCTCAGATTATGAAGAAAATGGACTGTACATCCCATCCCTTTTCTAACTCTATCCTAATTTTCAAAAGTTATTCTCCGTTCTCATTCATTTCCTTCCTGATGGTACTGTTAAAGGTCATTTCAATATGCACCCGAAAATGGTTACCAAAACCAAAACAAAAAAGGAATAGCCAAACGTATTCCTTACAAAACTTAACTGCTCACTAGTTCTGGATGCCTAAATATTACTTGATACGCTCAAAGTTTCTCTAAAAGGTGCTGTTTTGTTTTAGCAATATGCAAGGTTAACTTTTAGTGTTATTTTTTTAGTTATATTTGGGTATTCTATGGCCTTTTATTAATTGCCTTCCATTGTGATGAATGAGGTATGGTCAGAAAATCGTATAATTGAATGGACTGGAAGAGTAGGTTGAATCTTATTGAGAAACTCACTACGATAGTCCTATAAATAGTAATTAGTTTAGTTATGAGATATTGTGTGAGGCAGTATAAGTAAAAAACCATATAAGAATACATGTATATATATATATATATATATATATATATCTACATAAAGCTTTCGATTCGGTTATCCGTATTAAAGTGCTCAATACATAAATGCAGAGCGTAATATAAGATATGATAAGTTGGAAAGAATAAAACAAGCCTGTTTCGTGTCACGAAACAGGCTTGTCGAGATGGACTGTGTAGTTTTTTGATTCTTTCCAACTTATCATATCTTATATATATCTACATATATATATATATATATATATATATATATATATACATGATATTATACAATGAGAGGATGTCACAGAGAAAAACAGATAAATAAAAGAAAATGGTCATACAACAATAAGAATATCTTAAAAATCTTATGAAAGCATGAGTAATTACTGACTTTGTGTAACTATGCCGTAGAAAACCAATATCCTTCTCAATATTTCTGTAGGAAATATTTTGTAAACAAAATTAGAGTTAGTTAAAGGAAATCTGTCCAACAGATGCATTTTGTACTTGAAACAAAGGACCTTAAGCAAACTGAATACCAATACCAGAGTTTTAAGACATAAAACTACTATCTACTACTTTTATTGACACCACCAATCAGAGAAATCTATCTATTGATGGGCGACAAATTGGTGCAAATGTATTTAAATGCACATACATATACATACATATAAACATGTATTTGTGTCGTAGTAAAATCCTAAAACGGAGGATTTCCAAAACTCTTTATTATTATAGGGATATTCTTTGTCAGTCAGTTCTTAGCATTTCCCTAATCGTTACTAATATTGAAAACTAGTATGAGAATACATTCATTGACATAGTTATCATATTTGTTTTTCATTTCGTCCCTCTACTGATATTGTTGGGAATATTTTATCTTGTAACGAGTTAAATATTAGCTATTCATGCACGATTGGTACAAATACAGTTTTACTAAAAAGGATTATCTTTTGCAAAATTTCCATTATTAATATAATTATCATTATTTCTATTATCTATATGTTATTATTACTATTATTATTATTGGTAGTAGTAGTGGTGGTGGTGGTGGTAGCAGTAGTAGCAGTATAATTTAAATTTACTTTTTTTAGTCAGACCAGCCAATGTAAGCTACCAAGTACAGTGAGGTGTTACATAGTATATCAAAGTTAAACATATAATAATGAGTTTTCTCATAGAAAATCTCAATCCTTGCTTGCTGATCAGTGGAAAATACCACTTCATGCAAATTCTATTGACAAAAGCAAAAATGTATTAAAAACTAGCAATACCGTTAAGGCTTAAAATTAGAACATTAAATACAAGCTTTTTTTTTCGAATAAATATTTTGAATGAATTTTCTTTCCCTACATTGACAAACAATAAGTTGTACGGTTTTGCAACCACAAAACAGAATTTTTGTCATTTTATAATAATTAACATTAAGACCATTGCAATCACTTTTATTACCGACATTTTTATCTCACTACCGTCTGTCTTGATCACTGTTTTCATCACCTTTTCATGATCATCGTCACTTACTCAATTATTACAAGGATCAGTACTTCACTGCACCTGTGCTGAAAATATTCAATATTTATTTACTTACCTGAGATTATTGTAAAAAAGTGATTTAAGAAGTCTCAATGCTGAGCTTCCAGGAATGTCATGAAATCTTGTGTTAATTAATTTCCTAGGGATATTTCAATCTGACTTGAAGATGTATCCTTTAAACGTACCAAAAAACCTACACAACACTGTTACGTATGTATCATAGAAATGTATAATCAGCAGGTCCTCAATAATGAAGCACTACTTCACATATAGGCGTCCATAAACACATGCTAGCTGAAGTCAAAAACCAAATTAGGATGCGTAATATTCAAGAACAATATAACCGAATTATTTTGCATTAGAGATGAAAACACATAAGTTGAATAACATAAAAAGATCTCCATATAACTGTTATACAGCAATCATATCAAGAACATGTATCTGGCAGCTATATCAAAAAGACAGTATAAGGAGAAATGAGAGAAAATGTCTACTTTGCCACTTAAATGTGAAATGAAAACACTAAAGATAACATTCAAAGTACGGGATATGCCCAATATTCACCACATGCTCTGTTTAACAAACAAATGAAATCAGTCAACTATAACTCGACCAATAATATGCTTCGGATTGAAAAAGAAATTAAGTTTGAACATTTTGGCAAGAAATTAAGACGTTGACTTTAACCTAAATATTATTACTTTTATTGCAAAGGGATAAACAATCAAATCACGAAAGGAAAAACACCTCAACAAATATGTACGGCTAACTTGTAGACAAACAACATCCCAAGATTTATTAGTTAACAAGGGGGAATAACACATGCTAGTGTATAAAGTGTATAAAGAAGTTGAAACCTCAGACTACCCCCATTCCTGAAATTTGTTGGTGCTCTTTAGTTACCTTCTATTTAGTGGGACCTAAACAATAGGCTCTCTCAAGGAGTTCTACTGGCAACTCAGATATTGGTTGAGATAATGATATGAAGGCTTTTATAGACGAGGTCTGCTACTGAAAATGCTAAATTGGGGCTATCTCTTCTTAGATGCCATATAACATTTATGTTTTTTCTATCAGAGTCGTTAACTAAAATCCATATGAGTAAATCTAATAGAACCTTCCTGACATTGTTTCATCACAGTACTTTTTAAAGGCAGGTCGCTTTCTTGGCAAGAGATAAAGAGATATGCAACTTACAAATTACTTCTTACTGCGTAGTATAATTAACATGATCTGAGTCGATGATAAAATACAATCAAATGACAGCAAATCACAGTGAAAACAATTTGAATGGAGAGTAAAGAAACCAACCGAGTTGGAAATGCATTTATTGCTCCTTGACGTTACACTTTTTTTATACGTTTGAAATACAGCAGTAGCTGCTGAAATAAGAAATTTTCCTCTGGTTTATCGATATGAATAAAGTTATTTCTCATCTGCCATGTTTGAGAGACCAAAATAGTAAATTTTTCTGGCAACTATATTTAGGGTGAGAAACACGAGAACTAGTTTATTTCGCATATTTACTCGATAATACTTTGATAAAAAACAAACTGTTATTGACTACAAAAAGAGTACCATGTCACATCAAAGCCTTCATTTATAAAATTTACATACTCGCAGTTGTACTTTATGGTCTGGAGGTTATTAACTGGACAACTTCCTTGTTGCTGAAAATAGAAACATTTTAAAATCACATAATGAGATTCATGACTGGCAGCAGACTAACAGATCACACCCCAATTAAAAAACTCGTCAGGATCACAGCAATGATACCAATCACTCCAGTGATCAAGAGCAAGGTACTAAAACTCTTTGGGTCCATCAAAAGGTCTGAAACAGGATTATCTAAAATATGTCTAGAAGGGATGGTAGAAAGAAAGAGAAAACGAGGACGGCTGTGCAAACGCTGGCATGACAACGTTTACGTTTGGTCACAGTTAGCTTCAGACCAAATTACCATTGTAACGAAAGATCGGAATCAATGGAAAATACATTCACATGTTAGTGCGCAATCTGGTTTAACTGGAGACAGCGTCACATGACTATGATGTTGATTGTATATCTTTAAGGCAAGAATAGCAAGGTACTCTTTAATGAGGTGCCGTGCATATATAAAAACCCCATAAAGACAACAGTATATTAAGGCAGTATGAAAGCGAAGAGAAAATCTTAAATTTAGTAGCATAAATGGGGTATTCGGACCCCTTAACAAGATATCTAATAGCACTGTATTTCTAAAAGGGTACTTTACAAAATTGTGTACTAGTATTACTTTCTATGGAAACCGAATTGTCACAAGAAATGAATATCAAAAAGTAAAACTATAGAGAAGTTGCACGGTGGGGCAAAATTTTCACAGTTTATTAATCTCAAGACATACCATTGGTGGTGACGAATTAGTCTCTTTACTTAACCTACAATACCTAAGCTACTTTACTGCATGTTTTTTGCTGTCATCATGGAATCGTCATAAGTTTTCTTCTCTCCTCTGAGTGGAGTAAATAAAGTTGATGAAAATAATAACCACCACCAACACAAAGCCAGAAATCAAAAGTTTGAAGTTGAAAATTAATGATATCGTATAAAATTTAAAACCATGAGCTGTTTGATAGCAATATTTACAAAGGGTAATAAACATACGATATCTTGTAGGCTTCAAAAAGGTTTTTTTACTTAACCTAAATTTGAGTATGTCAGCTCTGCTTTACTGTATTTTCCCATTACAATCAAACAATAGATAACTAAATATCTTAATTTGATATCAAACAGGGCAACCAGGATTGTGTTAAGATACAAAAGTAAGCAAAACTATAATAGTTGACCAGATTATAAAAGTGGTCATTGCTATTTTTACTGGTTACAGAATTTAACAAGGGGTTCCTCGGAATCTGAAAATATATTCTCACTACGATGCCCAATTACCTTGAGTAAAATTTAATATATTTGTTATCATCCTGACCTAAGGATCAGCCAAAAAATTATTTCCCATTTTTATCCAGAATCAGCTCCCCAACGTGGCAGTGGCCTCGTTTTTCATCAAGAATCTTTATTAACAATAAAAAAAGCAAGGATGTAACCTGTTGAATCGGAGTATTTAGGAGAGAATCCAGCACTTTTGAAATGAGAACCAGAAATAAGTCTTGTGGCCAATCTTTAACGGCCATTATAAAAGATTATAATATTCTTCAAAATAAAACCGTTATAAAATTTTCTTCATTTATATTGACAACCTAGTTCTGTGAAAATAAATTTATACAAGAGGATTTGGAATTATAAAAAAAATCCAAGCAAACCATTTTTAAAAATTACTGTATAAATCCAAGAAACGTAAAAAAAATGCAGTCAAATATAGATTATATCTTGGAGCCGTGAAAGGGATTTCCCAAAAATTGACTATGCAAGGTACTTGAGTTTGTACTATAAACATGCAAAAGGATGCTTAAAAAATGAAGATTTCCATAGTTCTAATACAGAAGACTTCGATAACTTTGTCATTAAAGTGTCCAATGTCCATTTTTGACAAACAAATTTTGACTATAGCCTTAACATCAGATTTTAACTTTTTGATGACGACCGATGAGAATGGTATTGTGGAGTAATTAATGAATTGTAATAATTGATGAGAAAACATTTAGAAAAATAAGATCATTATGGATTAAGGAATCCACCTAAATAATCTACCGTACAAAACCATTACTTTCAAATTATTCGAGCAGGATGATAAAAAAATTAAATTTTGTCATGTTTTACGTCTGTTGTTCCAATTATCATAATATTTTTTTGCAATGGTTGTTGTTGATGTTACTAAAATTTTGCAAGAATCATGAGTGTTTGTTATCGGCCTGCATTTCCATAAAAAAGATTTTTAGTTTTTGTTGCTTCATAAATAAAAATATTCCATTTTTTAATTTATTTATTGTAAACTGCAAATGTGATAAAACAAATAAATTGCTATTCTTTGTATATCAACGAAAGATGGGAAAATTTTTAGCTATTTTTATATTTTCAACTACGTATAATGATAATTTTTTGTAAAGAGCCTCTACATTGAGAAAGTGCTTTTCTTAATATTGTAATAACTGCACACATTTTGTCATACAATGCTATATTTGAAAAGTACAGGTTTTGTCAACTGGTTACTTAAACACTCACAGTGTCAGATTTGATCTTTGTAACTGAAGGTTGAATAATTTACATACAATTAATTTGCAATTGAGAAAAGTTACTTTTTCTCCTTGATGTAATACAAAATAGATGTTACGAATTCACTTCATGTAAAATACAAAATTTTAAAATCAGTGAGGTAAAGTCATAACAAGGTGTCGTTATTTACCATCCCAAGGTAAATGTTTGAGACCATAAGACAGCAATATGCTAATATTTTTTTATTTACTGAGTCTAAATCAGACAAAATTCAGATGTCGTGTACCAAAATGGCATGAGGAACATTAGATATGTAAAATCGTTTTGAAAAACAGAAATAACTTCTTGGCTTGTTGAGAACATTTTATGTTGACAGTTTTTTAATGTATTTTTTTTCTAACAATCGGAACACACAAATTAAAGGCAAAAGAAATTCGACAACTGAGATTTACATATTGCCATTTTTCTATATCTTCTTTCCAATATTTTAACTTCTGCTGGAATCATAATTAAGAAAATACATTATCTTTTTATTTATTTTTAACAAAAATTCAAATTGATCAAGTCAATCAAAAATAGAATTAACAAACATTCATTACTTAGTTATCAAATCTTTAATTATAAGGATGCGTGCAGTTACGTCTCGAGAGGTACTACTTTAGTTGCCAGGCGACGTATTTTGTGTAGTGCTAAATGAATAAAATAATTTTCGGTTGTGTATGGAAACAGACTGCTTGCAAAATATAAGGCAGTGTTGGCTATAAAGTATCTGCAATATATTAAGATACATTAAGTGTCTTTCCTGTCTATGATGTTAATGGTAGAATTAAAACGCCCTCTTTTTCAGTCTTAAGGATAGAACAGAAAGAATAGCTATAGAACCTGTGTTTCTATTGGCTGGAATTAAAAATGCAGATGTTCGACTAAGTTGTTATGGTTTAGTTGAATAAAAATTTTCTTTACCACTGATACGATATTACTGGCGTAATCTTATTTTAATTTCATCCATAGTTCACTGGTAAGGTGCTAACAGCAAGGAGGAAGGTGTTCACATTAAGACATGGAAAACTAAGCATTCGACTTAAATGCAATTAAACAGACCAACCAACACATTAACATTGTCAACAAAAACACCGATTCTAACAAAATATTAAATGTTTGGGATAGAACTCTACAAGCATGTAGCAATTAGTGCTGTCCGATAACAAACTTATACAAGAAACAGTCGTTTCATAATTTATACCAAGGAATAGTCAAAAAAGGGATTATTCGTTTTGAAGAAATTAATCTTTTGTAAAGTTAACTTTTTATGAATCATTAAAATTCCTAAGAAACCGCTTCCTGGTTAAGTTCGCTTAACTTCAAATTAATCGTTAACTTTCCTGTGAAATCGAAGAATCGTCGAGTTAATTCGATTCTATATGAATGGTTTCGATTTCTGGGGAATCGATGAATAGTGAACAGTTAAGCTAAACTGACAAAATTTATGGTCATGTTTTTATTTTTATCTAAAGTCGTTTAGAATTTTATCATCTATTGATATAAATAACAAAAATTTATAGTGGAATTGTGCAAACTGTTTTTACATACTTTCTTCGTAAATTCTTCGATCGAAAAAATTAAGCCAAAGCCATCAAAGTTTTCTGTAGTAGCCATACCCAGAGTTTGAAAAGAAGAAAATATAATAACGTTAAACAAACAATTGAGTTTCGATGACTTTATCAGTAAATCTTGGTAAAAATATGTGAGAACGTTTTGACTATAAGGGCCATATGCAGATATTACAATACCATCCTTAGAATTATTTTCAGTCATCTGATCCACCAAATGAAAAGTAATGAATAACTCCCTTTTTCTGTAGAAAAAGAGATGCAAGGTGAATTTATCTTCTTTCTCTTTTATTTTATAAAATTCTGCTTAATATTAGTATAAATTGTGATGCTATTAAACGTAAAACTGTTATTTTATATGAAAAATGGGTGAACCTTTTTCCTGGTGTTAATTATAGACAAGTATGCCATTTTACCAATAACAGCTATCAGTAATTTCCAAGACATACAACATCGACACAAGACGTCGACAAAAGGTGATGGATAAAAAACTTATATTAAATGTGTACAACCAGAGAAAAGTATATTACAGATATGCCCAATTTCTCTGTCCTCTTTGCTGTCGGATAAAAAAAGTAAAAAATCACTTTTGATTACCAAAATGTAAGTTAAATCAACATTTTCATCCATAGGCTTTAAAGCTAGATTTTAGTACCACCGGTCTATTCTAATGAAGCCCTTAAGTTAACAGAAGTTTAAAAATATATATACTAATAACCAATATGAAAATGTAACTGAGTTTTAATACATATGGGAAATGAGAAACCAGGCAGATTACGTCAAACTACTGAGTAATAGTATGAAGTCCAAGATTAAGACTGATTTATATTTCATAAATTTCTACAGTCCACTGAATAAAAAGTTCTGTTAACAGTGGTTTGGAAAAAGGCACAATAGTAGATGAATTTTGTTTTTATTACTATCGGATCGGATAATAATAAAACAATGTTTAGATTTTATTCTGAGACTTCTGATTGGATAGTATATATTCTATATATTCATTACTATTTAGAATTGAAACATGGGGATTTTTCTAATGGCACATCATTTAAATAAGTACCATTTGGTACTTTGGTGAAGTTGCTTCTTCCTTCATCACCAAGGATGGTTCTTTTGTCATTTTCTTCAGATCTTTCCTTGGGTTCTTAAATTCTATCTATTGGTAACTCTGCTTCTAGAAAACCCTGTCGATAAATACAGGTATTTTTCTCAAACAGCTAGGTGGTGGAACTCTTTGGCTTCTATGTGATCTTCTCCATCGTATGATTTGAATGTTTGAAAGTCAAAGGTCAACTCCTCTCTTGATTAATCTTTTTTCCACAGTTTCATACATTTATTGGCTCTATGTCTTGTATGCTTCTTAACCAATACAAATGGCTAGATTATATGGCAATCTGAAGCCAAATAGTGTCAAAAACTAGCTGAGAGAAGAAATATACTACATTCATAAAAGGATCTATTACAACAAGGGGGCAACAACTATATAGCGATAAAGACGTTGAAATAAAAGAGCAATATAAAACAAACTGAGATGATACCTGCGAGGAAAGCTCATCAGAATAATCAGCATAATTATAATTATACAAAAAGACTATGAAAGGTTAAATTTTGTCGATGAGATAAAGGTTAAAAAGTAGTGGCAAAATTAGGACGTATCAAGCTACTAACACGTCCCTGAACTCGATCAAGAGCATCAAAATGAGATAAAGAAGCACCTAATCAAATGGGACAAAAGAAATCACCTAGAGATGGAAGCTTTTTTCATAGAGATACAAAGTGGCGTCAGGCGTAAGTTACTTCTACATCTAATAATAAAAGCCAAATTTTTTAGAAGAAGACCTCTAAGACATTTCAAGAGGTAAAGTATTAGGGTCACAAAAAGGATTTAGAGAAAATGAAAATCCCAGCAACTAATTGATGAGGATTCCTCGAAAGGGGAAGCAATCACATCAGGATAAATATCAGAGTGATTTTCAATGAATATTGGAGGGAAATAAGGAGTTAGATTTCTACTGAACGACGTGAGTTGTGTTTTTGCTACATTGAAAGAAACCACTTTAACCATTTTAAGGTAGTATCAAAGGTTATGCAAAGCTTCTCACGTACTATGAATATAATACAGACCATATCTATTTTATATTCATTAAATTTATTTATTTAGAAAGCAATCTTATTCAGTGTGTTGTGCATTACTTATATAACAGAGAGCTAATTGCTATTTGCCTTCACCTTTTTACTCCATGCACTTATCAGCTTTTTATCTAGTACCATTTTCAGTCCTAAAACTAATTGATGGTAAGCGCTCTTCGTCATTTTGTAGAAAATCTCCTCATAGGGATTCACGTATGTTACCTAAAAATTTGTGTTTGATTTCCCTCTTTTTTGAAAAACAATTGAAGTGCTGAATAAAAAGAGAAAGTTCATGTCTCCATGTCACTCGATCACACTTTTTACAAATGCAAATGATATAAATTGTTACTTTTTACTTTTATCAATTATGAAATAAATCATAGATGGCAAGTGATGGGGAAAATATGCCTATCATAAAAATTTTATCATAAAACAGCCTAAAAACTGTCTGTGTGACTACTTACGTGATAATATAAGGACGTTACAATAGCCGATGAAATAGCGATTTTGAAAAAAGAGCAGATGGTCTTATTTATAAGGCACAATCTTGTGACCAAGAGGGGATAAAATGAAAATACTTACTTCCACGATGTCTAAGTATTGTTAGTTTTACAAACGTATCACATACTCAATTTTTACAGACGAATTATGCGGATCATGATTAAATAGAATGCTTAAAATTTTGTGTCTTTTACATCAAAGATTAACAAAACCTAGTTCATTGTTATTAATGACTTGTACAGTTAATTTATGTACAACTAACAGAATGAGAACATCGAAATCAATTTTGATTTAGTTTCTATTTCACAGCACCTAACAAGATGGGGTTGCTCTGTAAATGTATATCAGTACAGAAAAAGTCAATTGTCGAGACTACAGGGCTTCTCTGAAAAGTCTGTCTGCTGCAGTCTAAGCTTTGATCACTATCAATTTGAATAAAGTATTAAGTAACCATCAGGCCATATTGTTTAGTCAACCCGTAGAAACTGGGAGCTAAACTCAAGTGAAAATTTTGACAGACACAGAGTGATAGTGAGTTACGTGATGTGAATAAAAATTCACTAAATCAAATCAGGGATAAAGAAGAGAAATAATTTAATGGTTACTTTGTGTATCATTTAGGTATCCAAAGAGGCTAAAACTACAAGATCTATTTCTCATTGAAAGGGAATTTGAATTTCAGAATAAAATAATTCATATTTTGAGCGGTGGGCTCTTGAAAGCATTGAGGCTATCCTAGAATCAAAACTGATTTGGTCTATTTGAAATAAAAACCATAGCTGAGAGTAGTTATTTATCATGCTTGCGTTCACAGGTCCACGAGAGTGAGTCTCCTATTACATTCGTTTCATTTTTATTGAGGTACTTTAATATACTTACTAAGAAAACTAAAAGCAAACTGGTTCATATCTTGACTACACTGGGTCTTTGATAAATAAATCTTCTACTTTAAAACAAACTTCCTACTTTTGAAGTTGGCCTGAACCTCCAAATTTAGAATTTCCCAAATACATGGTTTCAGTCAATAAATAATTCAACACAAAGGTAACTGTTATTTCAAAACTGTATTCAAGTATTTAAACACGTAATTCCATTTCTTCTGTATTTTTATTCTTGAAGTATAGAGCAGAACATAAAAGCTTCTTATATCACAAATCGTTTTGTAAAATTATAGGCTGTCTATTATTCTCAGCAAACGCTTACTTTTTTTCTGTAATTCAGAGTATTTAGAATAAAAACACTTTTACCTATAAAGACAAAATGTGCATTTCAAGTTCACTCTCATTAAAAATTATTACAAGCACTCAACGAAAAATTGAAGGGCAGTAACTGTTTGTTTACGCATCTACTTCTTAATCTGCAATACATAAGAGCTTAACCTTTCCCTGGAAAATTAATGTTACGTAAATTATTTCCAGGCAACTATAAGTTACGTTATCGGAGTCTTAAGTTAAGTATTAATTATTATTATTANCATAAAAGCTTCTTATATCACAAATCGTTTTGTAAAATTATAGGCTGTCTATTATTCTCAGCAAACGCTTACTTTTTTTCTGTAATTCAGAGTATTTAGAATAAAAACACTTTTACCTATAAAGACAAAATGTGCATTTCAAGTTCACTCTCATTAAAAATTATTACAAGCACTCAACGAAAAATTGAAGGGCAGTAACTGTTTGTTTACGCATCTACTTCTTAATCTGCAATACATAAGAGCTTAACCTTTCCCTGGAAAATTAATGTTACGTAAATTATTTCCAGGCAACTATAAGTTACGTTATCGGAATCTTAAGTTAAGTATTAATTATTATTATTATTAATATATTATTATTATTATTATTAATATATTATTATTAAGTATTAATCTTAAGTTAAGTATTACACAAAAGAGAGGTAAAAACACGTTTTTTTTCTACTGTCCCCTCTGACATCCCAATTGTAAGCCAATAGAAAGATTTTTCATCAACGTTTTCTTCTCTAAAAAATAGTTGTCGACTATTAGCTGTGAATTTGAGGACCATCAAGAGTTGCATAAAGATGCTAAAACCAATTGTGAATTACCTTCAGGAATGGTTTTATAAATAAAGGCCAGTGCGCTGCAAAATTTCACGATTTTTGGTAAAATAGATATTCATTCATGGATGAAAATCAGTAGCTGAACTGTAGGGTGGACATGTTTACCCAAGTTCAGGCAAAAGTCGACCTTCTAATTTTGTCCAAATCTGTTAGGAACACTTTAGGGTAGGGGTAGATTGTTTTCATTAACTTACAACTTTTGATTGTGCAACGTTTGCGAAGTATGGATAAGATATGTGGTACGACCAATAATAACTGAGGATTTTTATTACATACCTTCTATGGTTTATGAGCGTATTAATTTTGAACGTTTAAAAGTGTTTGATTCCAAATAACATTTTTTACAGATTCACCACGACAATACAGTCCATACTGAATGACTGCTGATAATTCCTGGTCTAAGAAATCGTTGAAGGATAACGTACCGTGCCACAACCCACATGCTTTCAAATTGATGGAATGGGGCAGGTATTGAGAAGGGGAGAAAAAGAGATGACTGAAACTTGGCAATTCGTCAATCCAAATATGAATAGTAATTTACAAGTAAAAACAGTAATATATAGTCATAGTGACATGTATTTTTTGTAAATGAACTGTGTATTATTACATGATTACGCACCAACAGTAAAGAATTTTAGTTGTAGTGAACGTCAATGTTGATAAAATTTTTGAAATACCTAAGTGAATGGATAATGTAAATGTAAATTGGAATAAAAGAAATAAAATCTTCAAATTCCTGACTTTTCGCCTAAAGTTGTGGGAGCTTTTTGTCCAAAGCTCTCATAACTTCTTCCTATGCAAGATAAACCACAAAAAATTCTTTCGAAGGTTCCAATTTAAAAATCAATAAAGTTAAAAATATACCAAATTTTCCCTAAGAAGTCATTGGCAATGTTTCAATTTATTTGGATAGTGCCTGTGAAGGCAAACAAACACTTGCAAAAATAATCTTTGTATGCATCAAGGACATCCTATATTCATAAATATTTAACATGATTTTCTTTAAAATATTTGTTGTGAGGAGAACAGACGTACTTGTGTCATCCACTGTGAGTAAATCCTGTAACCACAGATCTTTTTTCTTGCATTTGTTTGGAAGTATGACGTTTAGTACAGCAATGGGAACATTTGTCCGTCTTTTTCCTCTGAAGACCCTCTTGGAATGAATATATGTGCTACTGAGGTGTCGCTGAACTCATTGGATACATTTGGCAGAGCATCTCTGTGCCGCAGGCTATTCTACTAAGTTTTGGTCATCTTCATCTTCTAATCAAATGTCACAGTTTTCTTCTAACGTAATAGTTGATTCTCGATTCAAAAAAATATGATTAGATTGCTTATAGGGTTTCATGACTCCATTCAAAGTTTTAACAGGTCTATTCCAATATTTATTCAAATTTTCCATAAAAATTACATCTTTCATAGGACCACATACAAATAGATAATGTACTTTTGGAATCTTCAGTGATTTAACTCAGTTTGCTTTGATGTGGCAGCACTACGTTGAAATTAACAGTTTACTAAAATTTACAAAAAATAACAAATGTCAAAAACTGTATTTGAAAAGTTCAAAACTGCTGTTCCAACAACCAGGACAAAAACAACGGACCACGCCTTCCTCATCCCCGTCAAAAGAATAGACCGCGCCTTCAAAGGTTCTAATTGCAACAACAAAGTACGGATTAGTTAAACAAAAGGAAATTGCAAGAAGTACTACTGACAAAGAGAATAAAAGGGACTTTTGTTATGACACTTTTTCCCCACACCAACATAAACTAACCACATATACTCTCCACAATTTATTCTGGGAATGAAAAAGATATCATGTAATAAATTACTAAAAACTGACTTTTGTTTGACTTTAGTTTTATTCAGGGGAGATCTATTTCTGCAACACATTCCGAAAATACAATCGTTGACAATAACCTCTCGGAATGTTGACATGCATGTCATAACGTGGAGAGTATTAGACAGTAGCAGTTGGAAAATATTGTACATTATCTAATATAGTAATATTCAGACACTGTATACTAGCAACGTTTTAATTTGGACACTTATAATAAAATCTATGTAGTAGCTTGTTTGTTTTATGACGTCAGAAAAATTTCTAGAAATAGCCTTTATATGGTATAAATTAGGGCAATTTTTAACTTTATGTCAGTTTATATCTGATTGCCAAGGTGATGATTTTCTCAGGAAGAGACCTTTTAACAGGATTTCGTGACTTTTATCTTTGTCGACAAACATTCTGCAGCAAAAGTGAAAGTACTGCAGGGATCTACGAAACATTCTGCACCGTCATCTGGCAACACTCATCATAACTTTATCAAGACGGTGATCTCTACTAATCCGTCATCAAACTGATTCATTTTAACTGGTAGTTAATCTCCAGCTGACAGATCTAGCATCATCGACGGGTGTTCAGAAAGAAGAGCGGTGTTTACACCACGACGTACAGCAGATATCGAATTACAAATAGATTACAACGCCAAACATTCCCAAGATACCGTTGCTACGAATAACACGAGGCGTTGTTACGAATGACTTAAAGGAATTGGGACAATAGGATTTGCAAGCTACCTGATCTGACAAGGGAGAAAAAAAAGTCGATTCAACATGGCCTAAGGAGCTGCAAAGAAACTGGAGGTTGGCGAAAAGTTTTTTCAACAAGAGATACTACAGTAAGAAGCATTTAGAAATTCAAGACGTAATATAAAGGAAACATGACCGATCCTCCAATACCCTACACCAATTCAAGGGACCAGCGATCTCCATTTATTTCGATAAAGAAAGACATAACAGCATGCACTGCAGCAGAATGAAATTCATCTTCGAGAGAAAGAATACTGAGAATTAAGCAAGCATGTTTCAATTGCATTCATGGAAGTCATCGAGATGCATTTTGCAGAAGCAGTGGTTGTTTTTACTGTGTGAATCGTTACCACATTTCGAATTGCGATAGAGACGAGAGTGCAAGCGGTATCAGAAACCAGCGGAAACGAGGATGAAAGCAAAATTTTGCATCCAGGAAATCCTATAGTTATACCAAAAACGACATCTCCGCCATCTATCCTGCGGCGATCGTCATGGTTATTGGTATCAATTGTCATGCTGTAATGGATACAGCACAAGAGAGCTGCTATGAGTCATTTGCTTTACTAGACAGAGTTTGAGTGCGACTGATTCGGAAAGAGTCACGAATCATTGAGATGCTACACACTCTAGTTCTTGGAAAGTTGACTTCTTCTGGGTATAAATTATTTCAAATGACGAGAAATTCAGTCTATCTTTGGAAATCACAAAAGTGGTAAAGGAGACCATAATAAAGCTGAATAAACTGAACTATGCTGGCATGCTCAAGAATTGTCTTGTCTACAGACAATTACGATCATTGTTAACGATACAAATTCGGAATAATTAATTCACCTGCTTCTCTGATTTGGCGAGTACTCAAGAATCAAAATGAAAATACCATGAAAAATCGGACAACTTGGGGGAACAGTTGCAGAGTTGACCAAATTTGAATGGATCTAAATGTCACCCGGAACTGATGTTGACAGCCATATTCTGACTTAATTGTCTGTGGTATATTTCAATCGCCTCTGCAAACTCGACACTCTCAGATTAGAGTACCGGCCAGACGGAGATCAACAGACAGTCTACCAAGACTTCAAGGAACAACTGACTCAGAGCAAAAATGGCTGGTACGAGACTAAACTGATGTAGAAGGGAGGAAATCCTCCACTGAACAACAACACGACTTCCAGCCCCACAAAGCTGTCAAGCTTGATCAAGAAATTAAAGAGTGACCCCCATTTAATCATAGAAAATGACGACAATACTGGAGAAGCTATTCCAAGGCATATTCAAGAAAGTTCCACATTTCGAACAAACCAGTTATCAGGGAATCTCCGAAGACAACTGAGGTGCACATTGTCTACAATACGTCCTCCAATCCGTACTGAAAGAGCCCACCACTTAACGATTGACTGAAGACGGGAACACCGATACAAAATCTGTTTGGAATGTACTGGTCAGGAACAGAATAAAAAGCACCGTCCTTACTGGAGATTTGAAGCAAGGCTTTTTTCAAGTTTGCATTCATCTCGAAGATTAAGACTGCCTTCGGTTTTAATTGATTAAAGATAAAAATTCTGATGAAGTCACTTTATTCTGCTTTAAAAAGGCGATATTTGGATTAGTCCAGTCACCATTTTTGCTGGGTGGTACCATCGAATTTTATCTGGACAGAATTCAAAGTGAATATCCGGAAACTGCCGTCTGTTTGCAATAAACCAACATTGAACAAACATTTCATAACTGGTGTTCTGGCTGTGAATTAAGAAAATATCTGCATTAACTACGTGGTTCGCATTTTAAGCGCTTTGTTGCAATTCCCTCGTTATGCAAAACACCTTATTTTATGTAAGAATATTATTATGATCGTTTAAATTAAGAAAGAAACTATTATCTATATACTGCTATCTAAGTTTGATGGTATCCAACCCTATCAGCTTAAATATGTACAGAATAGAAGATAAAAAGAAAAGCAGTTTTAATCCTCTTGAATTAACCTATTTTTATGTTAGTTTTAAATGTGTTCCATCTTCTCTTTTCGGATTAATGAGTAATTAAAACGAGAATATTTAAGTCTGCCCGTTTTAACTATTACTCTTATGAAAATCATTACTGGTGATAGCGACCAGAACAGTTTAACCCTCATTACCTGAATACTAATTTGTTGTATGGACAAAAATTCATTTATTACTAAATCACATAGCAAAATCTAAATTATTATTCTTTGCAGAGGAAGTGGAATCCTAAATGCCGTGTAAAACGTACCATACTGTAAGTTGGGTTTTTATACATTACCGCTATCGTTTTTTCCCTTTATCCACATCTCCCAGATTAACTCTTCTTAGCTGATTAATCTGATTAAAATGCGATCCCATCTATAACTTGTCTCACATTTAATCTTAGTGCATTTCTAATTTTTTTCTTTCTATCTCTCATATCAATAAGATATAAAAATAAGTAAATGAAAAGCAACACTTACTGCTGCAGCAGCAACGCATGTTGATTGCTACGGTTACTGTTCTTAGTATTTGAGCCGAATGTTTATTTCCCTTTTAACTAAACGTAGCCACTAAGCAATTCACGTCACTACATCAAACCCTCTTTTAGGCACCTACTGCTGATAATTGAAACTAAATATACATTTATTTCTACACATAACAAGCGCCTAAAAAACAATATACTATATACATTATATATATGTAAATATATATATATATATATATAATGTGTAATGTGTACTTGGGTGTATCCCCTTGCATCATCGAATTTTATGCAGGTAGAATTTTGCCATTTTTGAAGATCATTTATATTCCCAAATTTCAACTTAGATGTTTCTGATAAAATGATCCTTAAAGAGGGGGTTACGTGAGTACCATAGTTAAATAAAAAGGTTTATTATTTTTGAAGTAAAGTTTTTTTCGGAGAAATGGTCATTGTTTTAAAACTATTGTGGTGGAATGGAGTGTCTTGAAAGAATGAAAAATAGCTGCATTGGACAAAAAAGCAGTTGAAAATATCAGGTCACATTTTAAAAAAATCTAAAATGCATTAATAAAAACTTAAAGGAAATGTTGAAACTGGGGTTACTTATACAGAAATTTAGTAAACTAATTAGAAGATCCTTGGAACCTTGTAGTTTGGAATATCGTTGTAGGATGCTTGAGTAATTATTTATTAATTCGGAAACTAAAATTTAAACTGATCAAGAATTAAAAAAGAAATCAAAAATTGCTTACACCTATGTAACTTATTATGAAAACGGATAAGGTTGAGAAGCATTCATATTTTCAAATTGTTTTATTCATAAGATTGGTTCGTTGGTGCTTGAGACGTTGTTCATTGGCAAATGCAAGATTAAAACAAGGCAAATCTCGAGTTGCTCAAGTCTCCTTCTGAAGAAGTTGAACTGAACAAATTCACAGTCAAGAAACTTAACCAATGAGTCTTCACACTAGTATGGATTAAAAGACTAGCACAATCACAGAGTTAGCTAGATTTAAAGAATACGCAGCCTATTATAAGATATTGGTAACAAATAGTACATTGACCAGTTCAATACTGATTAGAAATCTTGAAATGCATGGCTACAATTCAGACATCATAAAATAAGCAACATAGTAGAACAAACAAGGGAATAATTTGGTATAGTTGACAATGTCTGCATTGACCCGATTAATCTAGATCTCATACTAATTCTCCTCAGAATACGTGCGCAAGGCTTTGAATGACCCGATGTTTCTGGCTATAGTTCAGAGGATATATGGCCAACTTATAGAATATGCTAGCAATCGTTAACTTTATTTGTTTACTTGATTTCTACCTTTTTTATTCCCTTTAATTTTCATTGACAGAAATATCAAAAGCTGTACCTTTCAAAAGAGTGGGTTATTAAAAATATAATTTATTAACTTGCATATCTAATACTTAATAGAAATTTAACTCTTTTTTTCCTCTTAATTGTTCCAGGTGGTATAAAGAAAATAAAGTGATTTGTTCGTCATCCTCAATATTAGGCAATCTGTCCATATTTACTCAACACTTCATATACCGTAATGCCAATAAATATATAAAGGAAGAAAGGGAGTGTTTACTGGTTAGTGTATATAGCTCTGCTTAGATATTACAGTACTAGTGCTGAAATGCCGTTTTTATTTGTCACTGTTATAAGCTAAGGCATCTTATCAGTAAAAACAACTGGTATTTCAGGAGGAGACAAATATAAAAGCAAATAAGAGCTGTGCTGTCTGTGTCTTTTCCTGAAACAACGTGTTTATTGTAAATGCAGAACTTTGCAACATTTTAAAATTTCAACAATGTGGGTATAGTTTGCCGTTTGTTATAACTAACGAAATAAATATCACATATTTTTAGTTTATATATAAAATATATGTAAAGTGTAAATGTATTGCTATAACATTGTGCAATGTTGTAATTAAGATCAAAATTAGTTTTGATTTCTTTGTATTTACTTCCTTATGAAGCAATTTTATTTCATGACTAAAACAGTTAAAGCAAAAATTTTGTAGTAAAGCATTCAATGTTATGCACAAAATGTTAGAAATGGGTAATATTTTGTTATTATCTTAATAAAAATCTCTTTTCCCCGAAAATCAAATGGAACAACGTGAACAAAAACTATAGCAAGGAACAAGGACATCCGTTTTATCCACGTCCACAATTTTGGGTTAAACAAGAACACAAAAAATAGAAAAACAACAGTAAGCTAGAAATGGCCTTACGTAAGACAGCACTAAGCAAAAATAAATGAAAATACTTGCTACAAATTTCAAACCTTTAAATGCACATACCCTATCTCTACAGAATCTTCTGAGTAGCCTGCTTCTCATTTTAATGGTTTCTGAAGAAAACGCCACAGTAAGTATCTAATAAGCGAAGATTTTTAGAGGTATCAACATTATGGCTTTAGCTATAACTAAAGACATATGGCGACTTAGGTTTTCTTTAAATTAGATTATGTGGTTTTCCAATTACAATATGTACCTAAAAATTAGATCTTGTTAACTCAAAATGTTCAGAAATGTAATAAAGTCTTTAAAGAAATCTGCACTGTTTTTACTGCTGGTATCTATTTTGTTTTTACAGATTATCATTAAACAGCTGAATGCAACTCGTTGGTTTTAAATTATAGTACATTTTTGCTTAATCTGTTTACTGCGATTATACTGTGATTAACAACAAACAACGAATGCTTCTACTTTCTGTCACTTAATTTAATTTTCTTAGAACAAAATGTTGATAAATATTTACTTTTAACCTCAGGGATTGGATAACATTTCCATTTTGTAAATTGTAGAATTTACAAAACAACAATAATCTGGACTAAAATAGGCAAATATTGTGGTATAAACATTATCTATGGATAAGAACTTGCACGTATGTATGTACGTATGTGTCTATATGTGTATATATATATGTTTGTAAAAAATATATAGTTGTATATACATGTAAGTAAATATAAGCAAATCGACTTAAAATCGCTTCTCCATTTCAGTATTGTTATGCACCCTTTAGATATGTGACAGTGTCCCTGCCTGCTAAGCGATGCTCTGAATTATCTGACTTCTGAGTTTGCACATGCCCAGAAATGTCCCATACTGCTGTCTGAATGGCAATTGATACGTGTCTTTGTATTCTTTGTATAAAAAGCAAATGTTCAGAGATTCTTATCCACACTGATAAGCTGTGGGAGAGTGAAACATATCTTACCAGAACGAACCATACACACACAGATATATATATATATACATATACATATATATACATATATATTTACAAAAAAAAATATTGATTGCTCCATCCTCACAGATGATCGCTGTTTTTTTGCGTCAACGTCCGAGTTTCCATTCTCCTTGCTATTTTTCGAGTGACCGCGAAGATGACTCTTCAAACCAGTAGTCTATTTACAGCGCTTACAGCAAAGATGGCAGATGAACTCGAGTGTCCTCACAGGGGTGACTGGATCTGGATGAGGAGTGCAATCTTTGTATGCAGCCATGTGTTTTTTCAGTTCAGCCACTGACTTGCATACTTTACTACATACTACGCAGGTGTTGCCATCAGGCCGTGGGGCTAGTGCAGAAATGGGCCACCTCTTATGCGATTTTAAGTGATTCATATAACCTGGTTTAGAAAGTAATACCCTATCTCAGGTCTCGCACTTCCAGCTGGCAGTGTTGGAATCCAGCTGCTTTGGTACACCTTAACTTAAGTCACTTTTTAGAGCTGCGTGTGCCAAGTATCTTTCATTTACATCCTGACAAAACAGAGCTACGCCACATCTTTTGTTCCGTTAGTTTATGCCGCGGACATTTACCTTGCGATAATTCATCATAAAAATGCTGTTTAGGCAGTCTAAAGTCATCCATGCGGACTAAATGCCCAGCCCAGCGCATTGATACTTAATCAGGATGTTTAATATGCTCACGCAACCTGTTCTCTGTGAAACAATAGTGTTTGGTGTAAGTGACTACCATTTTATTCCAAGGATCCTCCTCAAGGAATTTTGGTGAAACTGTTCAAGTCACTTTAGGTGATGGTGATAGATTGTCTATACTTCTGATGGATACAGCAATACGGACAGCACGCACGTCTGGTAAACTGTCAGTTTTATACTTAAGGTTACACCTCAGTCTGACCATAGCCTCTTCATACATATATACATATATATAAGTCTGTATTTATATACGTTTATACATATATACCTATATACATATATAAACATACACATAGCGTCATAAGTTCGGCCACTGGTGCAAAATACTTAAATGCAGAGCCTGGTAAATAATACTTGTAAATAAATATACGAAACAGGCTTGTCGAGAAGGAAAGTGTAGTCTCAACTATTTTCTCGTTATTGTATTATAATTATTTATTATTATATATATATGTATATATGTATATATACATGTATATATATATGCAATGCTCACTGCGCATGGGTGGTTTGAGCACTCTGGCAGAATCCTACAATAACTCCTTAAGCTGTGTTTGCTCCGGCAACATGGCCAGAGAATTATGTCTCAAAAACTCTGTGCTGCACTGATGAGTCAACAAAGGGCAAAACAGTACTGTCTGCAGATTGAGTATATGTATATATATATATAAGGTTGGTTGCTGGGGAAATATGTAAACATATTTTTTTGTTTTAAATGACAAAATTATCTTAAAACCAAAGGATTTTTTTTCACTGAATATGTTTTTTAGAAAAAACATATTTATAGGAATAAGTCATAGGTTTATCCACTGCCAGGTCTCTTTCTGTGTTTCTTGACATGGCCTTGAACACTTTTCACTATTCGTCGCATCCCATAGGCATTGTTAATTGTATTTGGATACCATATTTAATAAATTAGAAAAAGCCATTGGTTGGAGTCAGAAGGACAATCGGCGAAGAAATTCTTCACACCGCAAATACAAGTCTCTATGAAGAGCATCGTCTGAGCCCCAGTTACTGGGAAAATGATGTTAAACCAAAAATCGTAAAGTGATATTTGTTGATCATTGTACGAGGGGATTTGTTTTGTTTGCAAAGACAGAAAAATGTTTTAGGTTAATTTATGTTTAGAATGTTTCTCATACATTATTAGAATAATTGTAATAAAAATATTCTCCCTCGAATTGTTTCAATTTTTGCATACATTTACTTTTATGGCAACAGGCAGAGTACATATTTCACTTTATTAGCCAAAGTAAATATTTTTAGTTCATATTTCCAGTTTTCAATCTGCTGCCTAATTATGATTTCCAAATAGGATACCATTACCAATTCCATTAGAATAATCACAGTTTTGCCGATATTGGATTGTATTCTCAGATTTTCACTATTTCTTGATTTCAGGCAACATCTGTTTGGATTTACTCTCAAGATTGTTTGTTTAAAAAATTTATCTAGAGTTCAATAGATTGTCAAGAAAGATGTCTTCGAGATACAATAATCCAATGATCCCATAAAGAGTATTACATCTAACACTTTCAACTAGTCAATACACTGAATGGTAAAAAACCTGTTTTAACTGTGAGATTTGTTCTCTGATCAGACCTTAAGCCAAACAAGTAGACGTTTAAAGTTTTACCTTCCGATTTATAGATGGGATAACGATTACCTTTAGATCATGATTTTGAAAACCATGATTTGCAGGCACGATTAGAAAACAGACTGCAATCATTGTTGGGGAATTTTTTAAAAGGTAGTTTAATATGTAATCTAATAGCTGTTACTTACTGTTAGCTTAACATATTGGTAAAACAGGCTTTATATTTTAGGAATCTTTCAGAGGATAACAACTTCACCTTGTGTAAAATATAACCAAAATGTAAAATGAAAAATGTGTGGGTAAAATATGTGCTTAAAAGTAAAATATGCATAGATATCTAAGGTACAGTAAAAGAAATCAATATACTTTAGAGCTAAATTAACATAGAAAGTAGATTTAAATGGTTGTTTTAATTTTTTTTACGAAAAAGAATGAATAAAAACTTAAAAGCTTTTACGGAAGACCCAGTAAAAAAGAGTACTTTATTCAATTAAAACGAGGCCTTATGGACCTTGCTGATAATTTCATGATTAATTGTGATGTTTAATGTATGAACAAAACTCGTAGTATTGACTTTTTCCTGAGAAACCTTTTTAACAAAGAGAAATATATATATATATATATATATATATATATATATATATATATATATATAGCATTAGAGTGAAACACTCAGAAAACTTTAGCCAAAGATGCAACTGGCTGATAAAATGACAATAATGGGCAATCCACACATGANTAAAAGCTTTTACGGAAGACCCAGTAAAAAAGAGTACTTTATTCAATTAAAACGAGGCCTTATGGACCTTGCTGATAATTTCATGATTAATTGTGATGTTTAATGTATGAACAAAACTCGTAGTATTGACTTTTTCCTGAGAAACCTTTTTAACAAAGAGAAATATATATATATATATATATATATATATATATATATATATATATATATAGCATTAGAGTGAAACACTCAGAAAACTTTAGCCAAAGATGCAACTGGCTGATAAAATGACAATAATGGGCAATCCACACATGAACAATCCACACCACAACACAAAGGACAACGCAACCAAAAAACATAAGAATGAACTATCCGTAGAGAGAAAGAAAAATAATGATGTATGAAGGATAGAAATATGGTGAAGCGTGATGAAAAATGTAAAATGATAGATGACTAAGAATAATGATTAAGATGATGATAATGACTAAGAATACAGTAGATATCATGGATCATCAGTCAATTACCATGTCAACCATTTCGGCCATTTAAAATCGATATATAAATAAATCAATACTTGATATCAAAAACAAGTTTTAATCAAAGTGGAGAAAGAATTAATTTGTATTCATTTCTACTCCACTAACATTTACAACAAAAACCCGCAACGTATTAAGTTTGAAGTTCAAAAGAGTTTATATCTAGTTTGTCCCACATATAGTTGCATTAAAATTCTGATGATAATAAAATTGCAGTTGTTGATAAATGTCGAGTTAAAGAAACTTTATAACTGTAAGCGTCAGTGTCACATTGTCTAAGAAAATAGAATAAAGTTGTTGGCTATAAGTATAAAATCTGAGAAGACTACTTCTTGGAATTACACTAAATATTAATAGATGTGTACCATAAGACCTTTCATTTTGTCTGGTAAGGAAGAATCGAACAATAATTGTATTATTTCACTTTTGTCATTTATTACTGAAATAAATTAAGGTGTTTTTGAGAAGAGGGTCCATTTATTTTATTTTCTACATGCTATTCGAAACTCTACCTCAAGTGGTATGGCAAAATCTACAAAAAATTTGTGTTTTGGTTAATTAAAATTTCCCTTGATATTCATTGCTTTGCATTTCATACTTCTATTTCAGTAATAAAACTTTTCATTAATTGGTTGACACCCAGGCAGTCTTTGTCTTATGTAAAGGGTCTACTCCAGCCTTTTGTACATGTGAACTAGAAGTTTCATAATTTCAAGGATATGAAATTTACAATATTTCTGGTTTCTTATCAAGTGCACTTTGTTTAGAGGCGACATCAAAATGTAAAGATCTTTGAATGGTTAAGGTACCATAGATTTGAATAGGTTTTACGGAATCAATATCCATGTTTTGTTATAAAGTCAACAGTAGATTAAGTACCAATGGAACCCAAATAGGTTTACAGATTTTTTTAAACTTTTGATGGCATTGCCAAGGTAATTGTAACGTTTGAAAATGATAAAGGTAAAGGATTGAACAGCTCCTTCCTCTGAGAAACTCCTTAAAGTGTACAAAATAACCCCACCCCACCCCTATCGTAGGCCAATGAGACCAGCATCAGCCACTTTACCTTCCATTACTTTCTTTGTAGTTCAATTAGCAAATGATATAGCAACCTTCAGTTTTGAAATATTTTTCAAAAAGCGTATCTATTTCTTTTAAATTTAGCATGTCACTTTCCAGAACTTGCAAATACTGTGAATGAATGGTCTTTTTGAACACTTTAAACATGGGCAGAAAAACAGAAAATGAGAGGTAGCTACTGGCAATAAACGCTAGGGTGCTACAACTCCCGGAAACGCCACCTTTTCTTGTTACAGGACCCCATTCCTTCTTTTAAAATTGTTACTAGGGGAAATCGGTAACTAAATTTTCATTTTTTTCATTTCCCTTATACTAATTCTGTCTTTCCATAAACGGAAGCATTTGAAAGACATTTTGTTTGAGCTTTATGATGGAAGTATTCATAAGAGTATTAATGATTGCCTGCCACAACGAGGAAACTTATCCACTATAAGTTGACTACCAATTCAGGAGATGATTTTGCAAACAAGCAAAGTAGCTATGGCCTTTGAACTAAATTAGTCTTCAATTATGTCAATACTTAGTATCCTTACAAGTCGTCCAATCCAATTAGACTTAACAAGACACGCTCTGCCATTTGAAGCAAATAAATTGTGTTACAGAGGATATGGCTTTCATTTTTAGTAAAAAAACCAGGCTGCTCCACCCCATATATATGTTTTTGACAAGGCAAGGTCGAATATACCATTTTCAGCTGGCGGATGTACTATTAAAACCAACAATTTTCAGGTTGTAGCAACCAACCGGGAAAATACTCAAGTTCATATCGATAAAAAGACCTTGATGAAAGCGAGAAAAAACCCCCCAAAACAACTAATTCATTGCACTCTAGATATCATCTTTTTCCTAGCAGCATCAAATTTACCATTGCTATGAAAATTCAGTGTCATTAACAGAAGCAGCAAGAAAAACAAAGCAAGTTTTGGAGTTAAGTTTATTTTCTTTGAAGCAAAGGATACCGCTATCAAACGACTAATAGAGAATGTGCTGTAGAAACAAGCAAAGGAGATGTTCGGATCTTTGAAGAAAAAAAAGTGGAAATAATCAGGAATTGCATTTCTTTCAAAGACCACAACCAAAAAACTGGTCTGTGTACATTGTAAATAAATCCCACAAAGTTTTCTCCTGGTGTCTTAAGAAATATTTTGGTACTTTTCATAGTTCAATCCAACTAAAATTGAAGATCATCTTGAATTTGTTAGATAAAATCAAATCTTGAAAGGAATTTGAGTTAACAGCAACTGCTGAAGTGCCAGCTTTGGAAAATAATTTGAAAAAAGTTCAACAATTTTGTGTACGTGAATCTGCTTGAGAAACAACCTATTATTCCACACCAGTCTTCAAGTATTTGCAGTCAAAAAATTTCAACCTATGTCTACCTATAAAATGGCAATGAAATTGCGTCACTTTCTTAGACGTATGAGAAGGCAATTAAACTGTTGATAAAAAAGCACAATTATATACAGGATCTTTAGTTGAAAGAGGACAGAAAGTCAAGACAGAGCTTAAATCTTCAAGTTTAAGAAAAAAATCCAAAAGTATTTTCCTACGAAAGCCCAAATAATTAAGAGGAAACTGAAGAGCAATTTAAAAGAGAGCAGAAAAAGAGGACAACTTTATGATGCAATAAAAACGAAAGTCAAAGTGTTGCAAATGTGTTGGTAGCAAATTGTTTTAACAAAATTATTGTTTTAGTAAAGAAAGAAAAGCTATGTGAATTGCACAAGCCCTGTACACATTTAACTTGCATATTGTATCATACTTAGCGTTATATATTGCCTACAAATGTTAAATGCTATTGAACTTTACTCAAAAAACTTGTCAAAGAGTCCTCAGGAAACGTAACATTGTAAAGAGCCACTGGCGTTGAAGAACAGTTCTAAGCAATGTCGGAATAATTTATTGTTTGTCGTGTTTTGATTTATTTATTTTGTCTTGCGTTTTCTTTGTCCCGTTTTTTTATGTCATCTTTTGCTCTGTCATGCTCCCCATATTGTGTTTACTGTGTGTGTTGTTACGCTATTTTATGCTTTGATAAACATCTTATGTTACATGTTTTTTGATGGCATGTTATATGATGCTATTTAGGCTTCATTATATTTTGTCATGTTATATTATGTACATTGTACAATGTTGTGGATCTATGTTGTTATATTGTGTTTTATTCTGATCTGTCTTATTATGTTACAATATATTACGCAAAGGAGTAACATAATTCTAAGTAGGCCTATCCTGTAAAATGAAATTACTGTTGCCATTTGTCATAACCCATCTTAAATAAAAAATATAATAACCTTTGTTAAAACAAGTTTACTTTAAATTGTTAGTTGGTATTACTCTTATTTCTTGGACCACACTCTATAAACACTTTAATTCTAGCTGTATCTCTAACAATATTGTCAGTCGTTCCCTGGTACTAGGTATCAAATAATTGTCTAGACCTGGACTTTGTAAACTGGAGCAATACAAGCATTTTACAAATACGTGAGAATTATTTCTTTTCCAATGAAAAAATGATTTCTTGAAAGCATTGTTCGCCAAAATTGAAAAACTGCTTAATCGATATTTTGTGAACTACTTTTAAAAGGTGTTCTACATTAACCTTCTAACTAATATTCCTTGGTTTAAGTATCACTAATAAATCATACCGAATAATCCGTAGAAACATCTGTCCAACATGTAGATTAAAGAGAGCGAAAACTGAATTCAGAAAGAGTCTAGTTCTGTAAAAGTACTGTAAACCGAGTTTGATTGATTACAGCTTCGACAAAAAACCAAAATATATACCACATGCATTCTACTTTAATTAATTTGTTAGAACTAATCTGTAAATTATTAAAAGTGGAGACAGAAAGAGACAGAAAGGCAAGACAAATGGTAAAATTCCATAAATTTAAAAAATTTTACAAGCCAATTAAAGGAATATCAATACCAGAAAATCAGCGAGGTTTTTATCAATTAACATTGCTAAAAATGAAGTGTTACTAATCAAAAACTATAAAATATATTTGAAAAATATGTGTATAAAATTGGTATGAACAAAAAAACAGTTTAATATACCCCGCATTAACACTGTAAAAATCATTGGAAATTTCTTATTTTCCACAATGCAAATGTCGTTTCAAAGAATATTGATAAAGCAACAGAAGCATAAAAGTAATTTTAAAACCAAATACCATAGTGAGTATTCTACAAATTATAATAGGATTTTAAGTGATTTTTGGTAGTTTCATGATGCAAAGTCACTCTATTTCAAATTTGTCAAAAAGCAAAATTTTCAGGAGACATACAACGGAATCATTTTTGTTTAAGCTGTTCCATTACAGAAAATATTGGCTTCTTCAAAGAAACAAATACATTACCTTGGCATCTTTAGTGCTTTACTTTTCATGACTTTATTTTTCCCAGATTGCTTGAAACAAGAACAACAACTTGTATCAAAACAGCACAATCATTTATCATTCTGTTCTTTGAGTAATTTCCTACTTGAAAAAAAAATTGACATGCGCAAATAGGCTCCCTATTTAGCTAAAGCGTGACAAAGAGTGACATATTTTAGTTAATTGTTTATTGGTTATTAGAATACATGAACCATACATTGATGTTTTGTTTCTAAAAATTGATTGAATTTTATGTTGACAATATGATTGTTTATTGTGACTAGGTGGCATTATGTTCTGTTTTGTTTCCACATATCATTAATGTATTTGTGACATTTCAGTCTAATATTAGATATTGTGGTGTAACCGTAGTAAAAGACAGCTAAACTTAAATTCTGCATAGAAGTATTCTTTAAATAATTGTACTTAACTACTCTTAAGCAGTGCAATATAAAACAGTGTTGAATAAAAGATTGACCAAGACACTGATGATTTGATATTAAAAGTTATTTTGGAACATCAGAAGTGTGTTAAAGAAAAACATAGGAAACTGTTGGAACAAGTATGTTTTAATCAATACAAGGCCTCCTGGAGACATACCAATTCTTTCCTTTATATGTAAGAGAAAAGCAGGTTCTAGGACCAAACCAGTAAAATGGGGTAAACATAGCGTATTGAAAATTTAATGACAACTCATCCAATGGTATGAAATAAAAGACAATGCCAAAAACGACTTAACTAACACTCGTATTCCAAGAGAAATTTAATTGACTAGTGACAATACATGACATCGTAACGAAAAAGCACCTTGCAGTAATGAGTTAACTTGCATTTTCAACACTTCAGTGTTGAAAATGAGTTTAAAGAGCAGAGTTGCACACTTCACAGAGCAACAAAATTGGCATAATGACCCTTTCTAAATCCATAAGGATAATGATACCTAACGAATAATGAGAACAGCGTGACTACCTAAGAGTTATTTTAGAAAACACGTTAGTGAAAGAAATTAATTCTTGCCAGAGGGGTCAACTTTTTATTTTCATAAATGAAAACGACGCACTTCCGTACTTCTGTGTTATTGAAATAAATATTTTGCCTGATTGCAAAAAGGGGACTTGGTTGTAATTCCAAAGTCCCAATTTTCCTAATAAATATTATCTTTTAGTTCAAGTGACTACAAGTTTCTATGCATTTTTGCTTTGTAATGTTTATGGACAAGTGTCAAGGTATGACATTTACTATTGCATGGACAACACTGGAGAAATGGTGTTTTTGTTATGATCAATTGTGTGTTAGTTGCTCCAACACGTATTGCTGATAAGAGCTGTTTTAAAGTTTCAAATATCATTGATTCTGTTTTTCCTTTTGCACAGTTTATAACCAGGTCGTTACTTGTACACCATTCAAATCTGCATTGCATTTCATCTAACAGACGAGCTTTAATGATCATTTTACCTTTGCCAGAGACAGCAACTACTATGTGGTCATTGAAAAAGATTACGTTTGAGTGTTTCAGACAAAAGAAGAGGACATAAATCAACGCAAACAAAATTGGACATGTAATCCATCCATGAAGTAATACACAAGGTATCTTTTTAGCATCCCGAAGAGCCATAATTTTACATACTGGGATCTATCAAAGAGACAAATCTTAAACTAATCGAGTTGCTTGTTTACAATTTTAATTTAATATGTGCTTTAATGTTTCTTTTGTATGACTAAAGCTATTAAAGGCTTTGATTAATTACTGAAATCAGTCTCAACAAGTTTCTTTCCCCTTACTTTCCTGTTCACTTTATCCGCTAATTGATACAAGTTTCGTTAACCGATGTTTGTGGGGAATCAAATGGCAGTTTGTTTATAATATCGAATTTTTTCCTCTGGTATGCCAGTTTATGCTGAGAAGTTTCACATCTAGTCTATGTCAATATCTTAGGAAAGAGTATTTACAGTCCATTATACAGTAAAGGTGTTACCTATTATTTTGAAAACACTGGACAAAAACGTTAGAAACTTACTTGATGTTACAGTTAAGATCATTGTTTTATAAATATTTGTTGCGAAAGCACAAAATGACTATTACAATTTGGACACCCCTTCCATACATATATTAAGCTCTGTTTTGAATATTTCTTGGAAATGCTACTCTAACAATGGATAACTAGAAACCAATCTTTCCACTCTTTCGTCCTACCCCACCCCACAAAAAGACTAATCTAATTTGCAGGATATTACAAAAGAATAGTTTTCACTTACACATTACGTTGGCATTGATTACAGTGACAACTTTGTGCTGGGGCCAGTAGGCACACAACAGTGGTTGCTATAAGGCTTATATTCCTTCTGTTACTGAAGAAGATCATAATGGAGGTTTTGCTTGAGTCTTATTGGATTGGAGCAAGCTCTCCGTTTGATGGTAATGAAACTGCAACCATTACCTTTCAAATCTCATACTGTTAATTGGGATTCAAATACCTGATGTCTTGACAAAAATATTCTATTTAAATTATCAATATGGAATCAAAATCGGAAATCGGAAAGGAAAAGGAGGTAATGTGGCTTTCTACNTTTGATGGTAATGAAACTGCAACCATTACCTTTCAAATCTCATACTGTTAATTGGGATTCAAATACCTGATGTCTTGACAAAAATATTCTATTTAATTATCAATATGGAATCAAAATCGGAAATCGGAAAGGAAAAGGAGGTAATGTGGCTTTCTACAGCAGTGGAAGTTTGGACAGGGAAAGATCAACAGGCCTTAGCTCTGACTATCTAGAGTAGATATTGGTCGAATCTCTCTTGGAATGGTCAAAAACGTGTTTTCGTTTATTTGATGTCCAGACCCACTGACAGCTACTTGTACCTACCAGGACATTTTGAAGACTGTTTGCGAAAAATATCAAACTCCAACAATAAACTAATTTTCATGCGAGGCCTCAAGTCAATTTTCTTGAAACTATAGAAGCCATTGCAAAAGGCAGTTATGGTGAACTAATATATTAAGACTGACAGGGCATTATTAATGCCGCAAACGTAAACTTTGATTTGTAAATTATTAGAGATATCATTACATTTTTTTATACAGCAAAACACTAAGAATTATAAAGACAGATTTACTGAGCAGCTTTACTCTTGGATCTTCCCTGAAAAAATATTAAATGGCTGAAAGCTAAAAATTTAAAAACAGACACAGCAAGTCAAACAATAATACTTTAAAAACCTATTCTCAAATTCTGTACATGAACCAGAAAGCTATTGGAGAAACTATAAAGAGGTTTTTGAAAAAGACAAAAAAAATCCCCGAAAAGCTTTACCATAAACTCTATATTAAGTGCTTACACAAACGCTGTCGCCTTCACATTTTATTTGTTTTCCTGCTATACTTTAAGTAAACTCAGGTCCAAATTTTCCTTTTTTAGATTGTTTGAAGAAAGTAGGCTTTTAAAGCCAAACACAAAAGTTTGCTTTCAATAAATCACCAAAAGGATCATATACAATGAACTTTGTCAACTTGAACGTAAAAGAAATCTGTTAATATTCACGTTCCTTCGTCCGTAATTACAGAGCAGCTGACTTTTTCGCAGAACCACTAAAAACATTTTTATGGGAACTGGAAATTTTCCAACGACATGAAATATTTCAAAACTGGTTCAAATTTATTCGTCAGCTTCCGTGGAATATTTAGAAAAAACTGTTGTTCAGTTTCTGTAGTTCTGCTAAACCTGTAAAATCATAAAAAAATTGCTCTACCCTAGATAGTTAGAGTCAAGGTCTGTTGATCCTTACCTGTCCAAACTTCCNCACTGGTGTAGAAAGCCACATTACCCCCTTTTCCTTTCCGATTTCCGATTTTGATTCCATATTGATAATTTAAATAGAATATTTTTGTCAAGACATCAGGTATTTGAATCCCAATTAACAGTATGAGATTTGAAAGGTAATGGTTGCAGTTTCATTACCATCAAACGGAGAGCTTGCTCCAATCCAATAAGACTCAAGCAAAACCTCCATTATGATCTTCTTCAGTAACAGGAGGAAGATAAGCCTTATAGCAACCACTGTTGTGTGCCTACTGGCCGCAGCACAAAGTTGTCACTGTAATCAATGCCAAGGTAAGGTGTAAGTGAAAACTTTTCTTATTCAATATCCTGCAAATTAGATTAGTCTTTTTGGGGGGTGGGGTAGGACGAAAGAGTGGAAAGATTGGTTTCTGGTTATCCATTGTTAGAGTAGCATTTCCAAGAAATATTCAAAACAGAGCTTAATATATGTATGGAAGGGGTGTCCAAATTGTAATAGTCAGGTTGTGCTTTCGCAACAAATATTTATAAAACAATTATCTTAACTGTAACATCAAGGAAGTTTCTAACGTTATTTGTCCAGTGTTTTCAAAATAATAGGTAACACCTTTACTGTATAATGGACTGTAAATACTCTTTCCTAAGATATTGACATAGACTAGATGTGAGACGTCTCAGCACGACTTGGCACACCAGAGGATTGTCAATTCAAACCTGTGAGACGTGAGATATTTCTTTGACTTAGGAAGCATTAGGCAACTGGTGCTTTTATGTTCTTCTATCAGTTGACAAACTGACAGATGCAATGGAGGCATAACATTGAAATAACTTTCCGTCCTGTTTTTTTTGGGAACCAGGTGGGACCTTCTGAATACTTGTATTAGGGTTTAGCTGTTAAAGAACTTTTCAATAACATATTTTATTAAGTACAAACAAGTACTCATGAAATGGAGACTCTAATAACTCTTTTTAATTCCTCGCAAATTTACGAAAGTCGGAGAAATGGGATATGTAATAACAATTGATCTGTGAGTCGATGTGTAACGTAATTTTGAAAAGTTATGTTTTATTTTTAAAGTAAAGAGCCTTTTATAAATTATTGATACTCTTTAAAAAGTAACAATTTTTTGCATCAGATTGTAATCATATCCTTTTAATGTTATTGAAAAATGCCATATAAAGGAATTTGCTTCGTTACTTTAGTCACCAGTCTTTTAGTATTGACCAAAAGGCGTACATGGCAGGACAGCTTCTCAACTGCTGTTAAAAGTATGCTCGTTAAAAGGACGTGAAATTGTCAGTGAGAATTTTTTGGGACAAATGCAGAACTATGGATATGTTTGTTTCTGAAAGTAAACGTATCACTAAAATTACAAGCAATAACTGGATGAAAAAATATTTGGAAAAAGCATTGTGGGAATGAATTTTAATTGCAATAATATATCAGACAATTTGTCAATTCTGTAATCATTCCAGAATTAAAATAAATTTTAAATAATACTAATGTAGGAAATTTAGAATCACCGAAAAGTGAAAATATATGTCCATCGAACTAGATTCAAATCATTACCTATAGGTAACATTGTTACCATCTCTAGCAACTTAACTCTCTCACGGCAATGTCATAGTGCGGTCGTAAACTGATATGATTAAGAAGTTACTTCGGATACTTAAGTTGGATGAGCATGGGTTCATAGTAGCCAATAAGTACTGGTTGAAATCCGGTAAAGTGCACACATATATTTTCACTTTTATCTAATTGCAGAATATATCGAAGATCTGGTTAAGAAATTGGTGGTGATAGAAAGGTAGGAAGAGGATGTTTTATGATTTTATGGGTCAATTCAAGCATATCATGAATTTGTTCTAAGTACGACTTTTCCCATTTATACATATCAAGCAGAATTATTGAAATCATTTTGTAAAATAGCATAACATCAAACGTTGCTGCTGAGGTACCTACATAAACTACTCTCTACTTTCAGGAAAGTTAGTTTCTAAGAAAATATCCTCTCTACAAAAAATGATAAACTACATGGATTGGACAAAAAATATTCTTTGAAAACACCTTCCATAATTTATCATATTGTTACTGCTGATTATACATAACAAATTACAAAAATAATCTTACTACAAGGCATGCAAAATGTAATAATAACCCTACTTAGCAGAGCTTATTCGTGCATCTTGCCAGTCTGGTGTTTAATAATTTTTTTAAAATTTACTTGGTTTGTTTAATCTTGAAGAACAAGAAAACTACTACAAGCAAGAATGTACGTCAACCTTGATGACATATCTATCACGAAAACTATGCCGCCACAGGAATTTGATATACTAGACAACAAGACCTGGGTCTCTCCCCACCTTGTTTCATTTAGAAAGATATGTGATATATAATTGTTGTCACAGTCAGTATATTGACATTTATTACAGTACTTTCAGTCTCACATACTTACAGGTTACTTTGATACCGTTTATGTTTTTTATTACTGCTTTTCTTCACTAGTTAAAATTTGTGTTACGCAAACAGCTTTTGGCTAAGATAAAAATATCAAATCCTTCCTATTTCTTAACCTCGTTGGAATTGTTCACCGACAAACGTCCATTAACTAGCATTTGACAAATAAAGTTGGCTTAGAAATGCAGAATGCTCCTGTACTAATTTTTCACTCTCGTTTTAAATATTTTGACTAACATAATTATCACAGAAACCTAGTTTTAATCATGCCTTTCAAAATACAGGACAACGGTGGGGCAACTAGTTAATTATAGTCCCAATTTGTCCCAGGAATTTTTCGTGGGATTATTGATGATACCTCCATAAACAGAGTAAATTGTATCAAGCAACGCGTTATTCATGTGAAGATTGATGAGCCTATTTACAAGCTATAAAAAAAGATGACTTCCAATTCTAATAAAGTACAAACGTCTGTTTAGCAAGCTGTTGGAACATCAAACCCTGAGTGTGAGAAAAAATCTGTAATTGTTAAGTAAATAAGGAAAACATTCCGAAGGTGATGAAAGTAAAAGTGGACTGTTAAAAATACAAAATTTAACTCATTGTTTAAAAAATATTGCTCAAAAGAAACCCGCTTTTCAAGCACGCTGCTCGCAAGCAAGAATTAACTTTGAAATAAATCCATTGCTTAAAAATCACAATCCGTTTNTGTGAAGATTGATGAGCCTATTTACAAGCTATAAAAAAAGATGACTTCCAATTCTAATAAAGTACAAACGTCTGTTTAGCAAGCTGTTGGAACATCAAACCCTGAGTGTGAGAAAAAATCTGTAATTGTTAAGTAAATAAGGAAAACATTCCGAAGGTGATGAAAGTAAAAGTGGACTGTTAAAAATACAAAATTTAACTCATTGTTTAAAAAATATTGCTCAAAAGAAACCCGCTTTTCAAGCACGCTGCTCGCAAGCAAGAATTAACTTTGAAATAAATCCATTGCTTAAAAATCACAATCCGTTTGTCAATTAAAAAAGTTTTAATGTTCTTGCCATAAACAGTGACACGCTAGGAAATACTTATGACAACGAATACTCCTATTATCGTTGATTAATTTTTAATATTAAATATGTGATTCATAAATATGACAGGCTGTCGCCTAGCACAGTAGGAGCAGCTGGCTTATTACCATTAAGAAGCAGTTTTCTGAAAGGTTTACTGATTTTCATTATTTCATACGTTTCAAGTTTTCCTGAGAAAAGTCCCCAAACGCCCTTTCCTGCGTATCATTAATCCTAACTGCTGGCTCTCCTAAAACTCCGCCATAGCCTGTTCAAACCCAGGTTGAGAAAGAAAAAGGGTTGGGCGTGAGGCTGGTACCCTCACATTGTGAAAAAACCTTGAAGACCACAAAAACAGCAAGAAATAGCCATTTTCTGGCGTGATAAATGACATGGCACGTCCTCGAATGTATCTCGGGAAATTCCACACAGTACTGTGCCCGGGAAATATTTCGATGTACATATGACGAGTGTGAGTGAAAGCCGAGAGGCAGTTTGCCATCTGAGCAACCATATCTTTTCCCACAAAAGCATTAAAAAGATAGGCACGTAGAATGTCAGAACCTCATACGAAAGTGGAAAACTTGCGCAAGTGATCAGGGAAATGACAATGAATCATCTAGAAGCCACAGAGCTTAGTGATATGAAATGGATAGGGCTATACTCGGGACCTCCACACAAACATGCAAAGGGAGTAGGTACACTATTGAAAAAGAGCTAAAATGGCTTTGCTAGGCTGGAATCCAGTTTTAGATTAAATCATCGCTGCAAGACTAAAATCACGACACACAAAAGTATCCAAAATACAAGTTTACCCCCGAACCGAAGCATCAATAAAAGAAGACAAAAATGCCTTCTGTGATGAACTGCAGGAAACAATTAAAAATCTGGCTTCACATGACCTGAAGTTAGTTCTGGGGTATTAGAATGCAAAGATTTGAGCCAACCGTACTGGTACAGTTAAAATGGACAATTTGTAAGTTCAGCGAACACAAATGATAATGGAAGCAGATTTGTGGAACTCTGCAAAAACTGCTAATGCAAACAGGGAACAAGCTAAAACTAAGCAGTAAAAGGAAACGTCCCAAGCAGGTTAGAAAACAGCTGACAGAGAAGAAAAGCTAAGGCAACCTTCCAACAGATGGAAAAAGGAAAAAATTTGGAAAAAACACCATCTCCCTTCAGATGAAGCTCCAATTATATATATATCGATAGTGGTGACCACTCCCGTATATTCCTGCGAGACATGAAAGGTCACAAGGAAGATTGCAAAGAAATTCGATGTTTCACCAACATAATTTGCGCGGTATATTAGGGGTAACATAGAGAGGCCACATGAAGAATGAGGAAATGAGGCAAAAAAGGTTCCACATAATAGTAGATGAAAGGAGTGGGAAACTAGCAGGCCACATCCATCACCTACCACAAAAGATTTTTGCAATACACGCGCTCAGCTGGCATTCAACAACAGGACGAAGGAAAAGAGGCAGACTGAAAATAACCTGACTGTCTAAATGTAAAGAGAACTTGAAAAGAGAACTTGAAAAGAGGACTTGAAGTCGAGGATAATACTACGAGAAAACGAAAACGTCTTGGCTCATGACCGAATCAGATGGCGTTGCCTTTTTCCAAACATCCACAGGACGGGAGGACTTAAGTTGTAAGGCAAGGTAAGGCTTTCCTAAAATCTTTGTTTTCAAATGGAGGAAAGCCATGCCCACCTAATCCAAGAATCTACATTTCTCCCTTCAAGCATATGTTTACAAATAAAAATATATATTTCGCACCAGCAATGTATATACAAAGAAGAAAAGAAGATACAATATTCGAACAAAAGTTTAGTTTCTACTGAAATAATATTTCCAGGGGCTGGTAACTTGTCAAATTGTTGGGAGTTGTTGAGCTTTGTTAATTTGTAAAGAAAAGATTATCACTAAAGAAACAAACCTCTTTCTTCACAGTGCCTTGCTTTTTCTTAAAATAAATCTTTCTTGCTGCGATTTTTTAGTTTTCCAACAGAAAAAGATTTCAATCCCATAATACTAGTATGTATGTAAGTAAGCCTTTGCATTTTTAAAAATGTACCCTTTGGCAGGGTACATTTGTAAAAAAAATTGTTCTCAATTTTCACCTATATTTTTACGAAACCACTCAAAGTGTACCAATTGAAAAATTTTAAAATAGAGCTACTGAGTATGGTTTAACTGAAATCGGTCACTTCATAAAAGGCTATCAACAAACCTTTACCCCTCAGTACACTCTCTGCTTTCTTTTTTCCATCAAACTTTCAGTACAAACATTCAGACGTCAGATGTCAAGAAGAAAAATACGACAGGATTTGTTGGGGGTTTTTCTGTATGGTGCTAAATCGTATAACGTTATAGTAACTTTTATATCCTTGGAATGACATTATCATGTGACTAAATATGGCAATACCATCAATAGCTGGAGATTTCCAAAGAGTTTTGGTTCCTAAACCATGCAAACTAGTATCCAGGCAAAAATATAAAATTCAGGGGGTAAGAACACTAATAACATGTAAGAAGCAGTTAACTGGAGCTAAAAGGAAAATCCGGTGTTGAATTTTCCTTGTTCCACCACTGGAGAGACCAACCAATTTAAAAGAAAAAAAGAGTGCAAGGATTGTATGTACAGCTGAAAACAATATAGAGTTCTGTATCCTCTTGTAACATAAATTAATATGCGTTGGGTTACTCTGTCCTTTATTATACATACCAGGTCAATTTTCATAAAAAATAAATAAATAATCTTCATAATAAAAATAATAATTCTATGCTAAATTATTATTACATCTGTGACTTAGTTTTCCAAATTTTTACCCATAGATTGTGATTTTTATTACTCTTTCTTCAATATTTAAACACTTCCCAAATTGAATTACCCCTCCCCATAATCATAATAATTTATTTTTTGCACTTAGAATAAGAATGTCAGTAGAAAGTTTTAAATTAGAGCAGTTTATTCACTACAATATTTTATTGTTAATTCAGCCTTTAGTTACTGGTAATGGCCCTATCAAGAAATGTTTCCTACATTTATTTAGAAACTTGGTTAAAGAGTGAAATGAATGAAAAATCTATTCAGTGACTTGCAGTTGTAGCAAATTCTTGAGGTCTGATTTTAACCCCCATTGTGACAGCATCAATGCAAGGGTACAAAAACTCCAAGTATTCCAGTATCATTTAAGGGTCATAGAACCCCCCTAAACATTAGGATTTTGTGAGTGAATGCCCTCTTGGTTTTTATATTCTGTTTAGTCCATAAGAGCTCTTACATGTTACTTGTATCTATTTAATAATTTATGTTGTATAGTATATTTGTAGGTCTAATACGTTTTATGTAAAGATATCGTTAAAATAACAGTAGGTGAAAAAGCAATAGAAATTTTATTCAAAAGATTATTTCCATTATAACCTGTTAATTTATCAAAACGTCTAAATTTTCAACCATATGGCGTGTAAATTACTGAATTCAAATGTAATATCAGTATACAATTCCGTATTACGTTTTATATTATGGGATGTTATTGGAGAACTTAGTTTAGATTTTTCACTGTTATCTTTATTGAATTCAAATAAACCGTCACTTTTAAAGCAATTATTTTCTAGTATGTGTATTAGCTTGTTACATTATGTAGCGAGATAATAGAACATCAAAAGTCTATATCAGTCATTTGGTAACAAATTGTCCGGGTTCTCCATGGTCACTGGATTCTTGGCTAACTGTTTCAGTTTTGAAATGCTAAATACAAAAGTAGTTTGATATGACAAAAACAGGTAGTCTTATTCAATCTTCCCTTTGCCTTAATAAAACAAATTTAGGGTAGAAGTGTGTAATAACAGAGAATGGTGTATATCTCAGTCTTGTTTCTGTAAAAAATAGCTACAAATGACGCTATTACAGTAGCAAAGTCACTTTTTTGAACTGTTATAGTTAAGACAAAAGGTTGATTGAAAAAAAAAGCTTGTCAGTAGTTCCTATCAAAATTATTAGGTGTTATCTAAGGTATAGCAATTATTTTTACTTTATTTCTACAGAAGTTTGATGAAATTGCCAGTTAGCTGGAAAAACTAATCTTAGCCATGTGCAATTAAAATGAGTAGTATGAATAGAGTTTACACCCTGCTATTTCAATATTATAACACCTCTATTAATTATTAATCTAATATTTATTTCCTATGGCAAGATGTACATAAAAATTTGCCAGGGGGTACAAGTAGAAATCTATTTACACTTATCAAAGTACATCAATATCAGGGTAGCACGGTAACCCTTACAAAGCAGTGAAATAATGTCAACCATTTGATTTCCTGATCCATATGTGCTATTTGAGTGCTTTATTTAACGAAGACGTTAAATTACCATTTCTTGAAGAATTATTAAAAAGAAATTTATATACCGTAAATTTGCGAGCTGATACCTTCCTCTAAAAAGACCCATAAAGTTGTATTTGAAATTTTTGTGGAAGCCTATTTAAATCCTACTATTTTCAAATAAATTCATGGCATAAATTGATAAGAAGCTAGACAACGTCCAACAAAGATATCTTAGAAAAACATCACCGGTTGGATGGCAAGGAAAAAAAACTAAAGAAAAGATTTTGATGAATGAGATCGGGGAGCACCAGACAGGTGCAATCATTAAAAATAGAGCAATAGAACAACGTAGTTATATTCAGCTAAGGCCTGGAAGTCAGCAAGAGACAATTGAAGAACAAAAGAAGAAAGGGGTCATGTGGTAGACCAATTGTGTCTGCGTTCTACCTCCTTCATTGGTGCAGTCATTGTTGTATTCACTCTTTTAGCTAGTCCTAACACAATGCAAAGGTAGTAGAATATAGAAGGATCTGGTAGCTCATTACTGTCAGGTTGGATGTGTTATTTAATATGGTAAGCTACAATCTATAATTAAATAATAAAGGAAAATAGTAGAGGCAGAAATAATCAAAAGCCGCGAAATAAATAATTGTAACTAAACGAAGAGTCATAACCTCAAGCCTAACAGATTAAGATACTACTGGAAATTCCCCACTGCAAATACAAGTATTATATTATGTTACAATAGTAAACATCTCAAAAGCCTAAAGGATGAATAAGATGATAAGAAATATTTTGTAAAAAATTATCCTACACAGCAAAACAATTGCCATAAATTATTTTGGAGACGGGGAAAAAGGAGCTCACTTACTGGAATATTTAACAAAGTCAAAGGAGAAACAAAAAGGGGTTTCTGAAAAATATCAGTATAGTATGTAAAATAAGATATGGTAGAAATAAAAAATATACAAAATCAACTAAAAAATATAAAATTTTTGCTATAAAACCTAAACTTAAGGAAAGTTACGTCCTGCAAAGAAGAGCACCGGAAAGCAAAGTTGGCCCTAGTGAAACACAAGGCCTTATCGCGAATGTCCTCCTAACACAACATTCACGATGAGTAAGCAATCACATGACTCATATCACGCACTAATCTTTCTAGAACATTGGAGACTTAACATTTCTTTTGTTATTCTGTATAGTAAACATTGTTATTTTTACTTGGTCATGATGATATATTATGATTAACTAAGCAATATTTTAGGAAATTTCTAGAACTTGAACTAGTATATATAGGGACAAAATTTGCTTGTGAGACAGATTAAAAAAGGGGCAAAAGGTATACGAGAAATATAGATCAAGAAAAAATATCAAGAAGAAGTCTCGAGTCAATTGTATTCCGCCGCAACGGGCCTGTGGTTAAAATGGAATAGCCCCATGAGTGGTTAGGATTAATTACATGTAAATGGTTGACATCACCCAATTAAGAGTTTCATACTTTAAATACTGCAAAAAATCATTTTGTTCTTCTCTTTCCAGTACGTTTTAATGAGCATGAGTAGGATTAACTAAATGGTTGACATCACCCAGTTAAGAGTTTCATACTTTAAATACTGCAAAAAATCATTTTGTTCTTCTCTTCCTNAAGAAGTCTCGAGTCAATTGTATTCCGCCGCAACGGGCCTGTGGTTAAAATGGAATAGCCCCATGAGTGGTTAGGATTAATTACATGTAAATGGTTGACATCACCCAATTAAGAGTTTCATACTTTAAATACTGCAAAAAATCATTTTGTTCTTCTCTTTCCAGTACGTTTTAATGAGCATGAGTAGGATTAACTAAATGGTTGACATCACCCAGTTAAGAGTTTCATACTTTAAATACTGCAAAAAATCATTTTGTTCTTCTCTTCCTAGTACTTTTTAATGAGCATGAGTAGTGGTCAACTAATTCAAAAAAGGAAATGTTCAGTATATCTCGAAGCCCAGTTAAAGAAGATATTTTGTCACACAATAAAGCTTATGTAATAAAATAGCAAACTTACAATATCTTATATTTCTGCTAGTATTATTCAAATATATACTTTATATCCTTTCGTATTTAGCAATGTCCTGGATTATGCTCAGAGAAAATATTTAAGTTGAACTAGCGGCTCACTATATCACAGACATTACATGAAACTATAAAATTAAAGGTTGGCTGTAAATATTTAGGCTCCCGGTTTAATAGCATTAAAAAGTTTCAAAACAAAATATTAATCTATAAGGCTTGTTTTATACATATGACTAAGATAAAGAATTTTAAAATGCATAAAACTACTAATTGTAAAGAACTGTGAAAGAAAAGACAGAAAATGAATTAAACCCAAGAGAGAGTAAGTAAAACTAAAAAGAAAAATTCAAAAAATATGATAGAAGAAAGCAGTCAGAAGCAAAAGAGTTCAAAAATCTAGCTTTATGAGAAGAAAAATACTATAGGTATAAAAAATATATCGCAAAGAGTAACAGCAACTGGATAAGAATAAAAACATTAAAAAATTAGTCACGTGAGATGCTCCAAACTGAGCTGGTACAAGAGAGGAAAGCTCAATATATATATGATGGTATGTATACGAAAGACAAAGAAAAGCCACATTTCGTCGATGAAACTAAAGTTGAAGAGTGGTAGCATGGCGTGGGCCTTCTTCTTCTTCTTCTTGTGCCCTATCGTATGACATTGGCGACCAGTTTATGCCAATCGTTCCTGCTTTCTGTACATTGAATAACTTCAATCGGTGACATTCCACTCTATTCTGCAATACTTTGGGAAAATATAACGCTTTGTCTTCCTCTTGCTTTTTTCCCTGCTATCTTGCCCGTAAGTGCTAGCTTTTCCATGCCGTCTTTTCTCATGCATTGTCCAAGGAACTGTAATTGCTTTTTCTTAATTGTTTTCATATTAAGTTAAAAAACCAGTCTCTGAACTTGGTCAAGAGCATAGGAAAAAAACGAGAGAGCACCTTTCAAAATGTATCAAAGTACTTTATAAAAGGTGGTAAATTTATAAAGGTGCCAAATGTCCTCAGGCACAAAGTACTCTCTAGATCGATTCCAGTGCCAAACAGTTGTAAAAGCAGACTTACCAATAAGTTGAAAAGAAGAATACCATGGAGGATTTGGGTAAAATGACACACCAAGCATTTTCATTCAGGAAGGTCCCTCAAAAAGAGAACCAACTTTACCAGGGTTAACAGCAGAATAATATTCCATAAATATTGGAGAGAGATAAGGATCAGGTTTCTACTGAACAACCTTAGTTGCGTTTTTGTAGGATCGGAAGAAAAATTCACTTACGTTTCCATCTTCTGAGAGCCTGAAAGTCAGACTTCAGTCCTTTCCCAAGTTTGGCTTTTTCCTGATGAGCTCCTTTTTGGCCAATACCAGAGTATGCGGCAGTTTAATCAATATAAATGTTGATGAACTGAAGCAAGTTACGGGGAAGATTATTGATATAAAGAGGAAAAAGAATAAAACTTAGAGGAATTTAAGTAATGTAAAGTTTCACCAAGAATAAATCTTTGAGTGACGCCAGCATTAATGGCGTACTCATCACATATACTCCATCTTGAATGACAAAGATTTCACCACCTGAGAAAAGGGTGAATTAAAAGGATGATTAAAAACCTTGGACAGCAAGGAAAATGTCTTACAAGCACACTTTTTAAACCCAACTACTGGAATCAAATCTAGACCAGAAGATTAAGGTTGGTAACACCATGAATAATCCTTGCAACAACCTTGGTTTTATGATGACGGAGTCCAAAGCTTGATCAGTTTGCAAAGAAAGCTGTCATGAGAAAACATTAGTGTCATTTTGAGAAGCATTGGTGGAAAACTGAGGTTTTACTTAGAGGGCACAGAAAAAGACATAAAAATCCATGCAAGAGAATGAGGTTTGAGGTAACTACGACCAGGTACAAATGTTTTAATACCAATTATAAACCATTCTGTATATTTAGTTACAGCTTCTAGAGTAGAAAACTGAAGCTCAAAAAATATTAACGCAAAATTATCGAAAGTCACCTCAGTGAGCCTAACTAAGTATAAACGTCTTGCTATGAAATGGGCTGTCAAGAAGACTAAAAATAGTTGCCTTAACCTCTACAGTGACAATAACATGATAGCAAGATTCAAAAGGAAGGAAAGATAAAACTGTACAATGGTAAGGAACAGGAGTCAAAACAGGATGTAAAATAGGATGTTGTTCTCATTTTGAATCAGGAAATATTGTGAAAAAATCAACAAACTAAAATCGACAAGCTTTTAGTAAGCTGTTGAAAATACAGATTTCTTTCTTAGTAAAACCTTTCAACTTCGCGTATTTTAGATCAGTTGAGTTAGTTTCCCTATATTGATCCAAGTCAAATTCATAGAAATTTTGAAAAAGCTAGTATTATTCCAGACAACTCAAATGCTCGCCTGGTCTTGTGACTTGAAAGGAACTGCATAAACTATTTACAAGAATTCACAGAAAATTTCAAAAGATTAGTTTAAGCTGGTATTTTGCTGCTTGATACTCACTAAAGAATTAAATACAACTAATCACCTGTAGGGAGACAATTTTGCTAATAAACTCCATTCAGAACCAATATAAATCTATCAAACCTAGAGCCTTTGCAATAGTGTAATGGGTCACCATTCCTTTTGTTGATCGCACTATTAAGGAAACAACGAGTGTTAGAAAATAAAATTATGCATTTATTTAAAGTCTTAAAATATGTTTTCTTTTAATTTGAAAAACAGAATTTTGAGAATCGTTGACCTGTTGATAAACATTGATTTACTTCCCCAAAGGAATGCTTGATGGGATTTTGTAAAATAAGCAGCCTCTATTTGGATGTTGCCTCTGTCAATTACTTGTAAACAGTATAGCACATGTAAAGAACACGTTAACAGTAATAAATATTCGCTGCCTTCCAGGTTATGAAACAACTAACTTGGACATAATGCCGCTAATTAAAAACCATATTTATGCGTTTTGAAACAAAAGTAGAGTAATTGTCAATCTTTGGTGCTCGTGCATTTAAGACTGAAAAACAAAGATCCTGTTATTCAGCTATCACAGCATGAGCTACCAATGGAACAAAAATCCATTTTTAGTGTACATACTTATAATTTTATCAATAGTTATTTTATAAGTAGTATGTATAAGTACTGGGCCCAACTTTTTTTGTCATTTGAATAAGCAGACAACTGGGTTTGTACAGTTCTTTGAATATTGCAAAAGGAAGAAAGTTAATACATAATAAATAGCTACAAGCCTAGGGCGTAAGACAGAAAAAAGCTGACTTCATATAATTTTAAAACTTTAAGCATGGTAGTTCCTTGAGCTAAATTTTGGAAGACATTAGGGTTAATTTTTAAAAACATTGTTTACGATTTTACATTTGCTTTCTTGTTACGGTTATAATGACGGTTACATGAGCCACTTGAAGTTATTTCCAAATTTTCAAAAAAACCTATACGATACAGTGAAATAGTCATCATAAAACCTCTGATATTGGCGTCGATATGGAACAATTACAAAATAAAGATAGGTCAATGTATGCTTTCGAGAAAAAATTATCTTTCCATAAAGAAAACTGTAAATGCACTTAATACCTAAAATCATCATAAGGTTAGAATATAGAAGCAAATCTACACTTATAAGACATTTATTCTACAATAATGTCATGGTCTTTTGGGTAAATCGACTGGAAAAGCACTAATCTTGTATTTCTCGATTCACCTACATCTTCGTTTGATTCTTTATACCGTTTTGCTAACTTCAGGAAATGTTTCTATTTCTTGTGTTATTATTATTAGTCATTACATAAAATTGGATGTTTTTTGTCCGGTTTATATTCCCTGAGAGCAGGTGATAACAAGTCACCAAGGTTCCCAGGATTATTCCAATTCTGTGGCATACAAAGACTGAAATTTCTGTCCCCATGGGAAAAAAGAATATTATACATAACAAAAGGTATTTTGTATCTTCCACGTATCCTGTATTAACCTTCCTCCAGTAAAAGTCCTACCAGTGAATTAAAAACACCATGCTTAGTATCCTACCATGAAACTTTAAAGAAGTTTATTAAAAGGTTAACCTTTCATTTTAAAAAGCCACACTGTAATTGCAAAATTGCAACTTTCTTACATACAACAAATATCCAAGAACAAGTCAGTTAATATGACAAATGACGACTATTTTCCTGTCAAAGAAATTTGCCATCACAATTAGCTATTTAGTTAATTCATTTTCTTTTAGTATAATCTTGAGCAGCTATTTTAAATGGTTGTGGATGAATTAGGCCAGTGGTAAGCGGTGATAACCAGCTATAAGGAAGTTAAAATTTCGTGCTTTATTTCACTACCAATTGGGTAACTGTAATTTTTTGAAATCCAAAATAGTTTGTATCAAATTAAAAGGATATATAGCAGATCGGCATTATTTTGGCTTGAAAATACTTATAACGTTTCCCCTAACTTGAATACATATTGCTTAATAAATCTTATGACTGTTTTTGATTGTAACCTCTTGTCTGTCAAACACATTACTCTGAATACATTCTTTATACTATCGAGAAAAATCTTTTAAATTAATTTTACTTAAACTCTTCATTTCTCTTCAACTGGAAAACAAAGGAACAAAGCAAGAAGAAAAATTTCTCTTTCCCAGAAATCTTGACATTGGCCAGTTTTCTTCTCCTAGGTGGATATGTCAAACCGAGAAGGATTATGCGGTGGTGACATAGACAACCTCTGCCAAGTGTCAATTTGCTAGTATATATAATCCCGCTTAATCATGGAGATTTCGAATATATTCTAGAAAGATCCAATTCATTGGAGCAAAAAAGCAATAGTTCATAAGTGTCCTACTTTAAATCAAGCTTCTATTTACTAACGCAACTTCAACCACTGCCACTACAAAATGCAAGTCCTCTTTTGCTCCTTCCTTTGTAATTAGCTAAGATAAAGAATGAAGCATTGTCAACCAGAGAAAATATCTGCTTAGAATCTAAGCACGATCCAAATATGGAAAAAACAGAAAATCATAATAGATAACAACCAAGTCAAGGCAGCATCAGAGGTCGTGTGAAAAAAAAAATATAGAAAAACAAAGGGAGAAGCGAGAACAAGGAAAAAAGTAGAAATAACAATTGTTTCATCAGTCTTTCAAAAGAAGAAAAGCAGCAAAAGAAGCAAGGAAAGCAAATAAAGCCTTCTTCACACAACTGCAAGGGTAATTAAAACGAACAATTGGAAAATTTTGAAATACTTACAAACAGAGAAAAAAAATCCTAAAATGATGGGCATTTGTAAATTAATATTAGGAAAAGATTTAAAAAGCCAAACATTGTAGAAAGTTGTAAAGAGATACCACCAAAAACTAAAACAGCAGGATGTACAGAACTGCAAGAAATACAAGTGGTAAAAACCTTGGAGAAAGACTACGGATATCAAACAAGATCTTGTAGGGTTAACACTGCTACTTTGCTACACTGTACATTGTTTTAGTGCATAACAAGAAAGCAATAAGACAGAGCAATGTATCAAGTACATAAACTTCTTTCTTTCTCTCTCTCTCTCTCTCTCTCTCTCTCACACACACACACACACACACACACACTCTCTCACACACACACTCTCTCTCCCTCCCTCTATCTCTCCGCAAGTCCTTTCAAAATTTTAAAAATAAATTTTTGTTTGCATTCGTCAGTCTAGAAAACCAGCGAAACTGACTCAAACTTTAGTCTGTGGACAAGATGCATCGCCTGTTGTAGCTGTACAGCTCCATCCTTGAGCGACAATCTCTGTTGCAGTTGTTGTAGGTGAGATCGTCTTTGCCTGATTATTTGGGCATTGGTGATCTGCTTCTGGGCTATCACTTCTCTTTGGCATTTTCTTTTCTTAGTGTCCCTTCTGCCTTGATGCAGGTCTTAACGATAAACTTCCAGTTGCTACAGTTCTGCTGTGTGATAACCACAAGCACTGAGGACAAAGTAAGACAAAGATTTTGGGGAAATAGTGAGGTCCAACTGTTGCCAGTTACAGTATCTTACGTGTCTTTAGGATACCATGCGTTAAGAGGTAGTGATAAGAGCATGGTTCCACCAGCCTCTTTTCATTCTCATCCAGCTCACCAATGCCGAAGTTCCAGATATTGAGGGGATGGGAGTAATAGTCAGTACAGGTGTTCTGTTGCTGGAATTTCTTTAAAGGATTTCTCTAACTCCTCAAAAAATTCATCGTACATCTTTGCTGGAGAGCAGAGTGTATGCGCATAAATGGTCAGAACGTTTACTGGGACTGAAGGGTTTAAGATGGGACATAAAAGGTTTTGGACAGTACCATGTGATGGCAGTCCAGCTAAGAATAATAGAAAGTTTCTCACAGCAAATCCAAAGCCTTCCAACCTTGGCTCCTCTGGTTTCCTTCCTTGCCAAAAGAACGTACAGTTCTGTTCTCTGAGTCTGCCGTTTGATGGGAGTCTGGTTTCATGTAATACAAACATGTCGATGTTAAGCTCGCCATTAGTGATAGCTGTTTTCTTTGAGACGTCAACCTGCCATGGATTGTAGAGGAGACCATGGCACTAGGCTAAAACATAATGAAGAAATTACCCCCAGAACCTGCTTGTCGGTTTTTAACCTAGCGCCTAATGAAGCAAGCAGACTGTGGCTTCTGGGCTGTTTCCGACTTTTAAAATAGTGGCCCTCAGATGGCTTTTGCAGGCTTAGGTGATGTGTACGATGATTCTGGGTGTCAAAGTCTACTGGATCTCCCCTGTTGCCCTTACTTGTGTGGTTAAATAGAATCGAAAAAGAAGAGCAGAGAAATATATTTGGCACCAACTTTGCTGCAAGACCTGCCAGAGGGTTGTCAAGTTCACAGCCACCCACCTTAAGGGCTCCACTTCAAATTTTCGTCGGGTTGCTACGAACCAAGGAACTGAGTAAATTTTTACCATATTACTTAATTGAATGCAATTAATATGCTGTAAACGATAACTATTCTCGTTTTTTGTCAGATTGTGTTTTGTGAGATTTGCTTATTGCTATGATAAAATTGCTTGTGAGAGTTCTTTTGAGGCACAAAAACCAAAGGATATACCCCTCTTAAATGACAGTTGCAAATATCATGACAAGATGTAAAGTTGACTTGGTCTTGGAAAGTCGGGAAATATGAAGCAAATATATTCATTGATTCATTGTTAATACTAATAAAATTTTATAGGTTTGTACCACATATTGTTTACGAAAAGAGCAAAGCAACTAAAGATGGTCAATCTGTCAACAGCAATAGAATTTTGTCACTATTTCATTAAACGTTTATTCAATAACTATAAAAATCATTGCTAATCAATGTTAGCTAACGGCTTTGGAATTTCTTGACAAACATTCCTAGACATATGTTCTCGGATTTCATCGGCTTGATTAACTTTATGCACATTTTATAAATTAGTGATTTGAATTAAGTCATTAAAGTAATAAATACATAAAAAGCAACTTTAGAGAAAAAAAGTAAATTACTATTCAAATCAATCATTACTAATGAGAATGTTAAGTTTGTTTTTCATCAAACTATTGGGATTGGCTGTCTGGTAATGCCAGTTTTCAGTCACAATTAAAAAACATATTTTCGTTAACATTTGCACAATACAAAATAAAGCAAAATCAAGTAAGTGACAGATAGGGTTAATAAAGGAATTACTGAATCTCTAGAAATCTCATGTACACGCAAAAAGATTAATTATAGCCCTTCCTCAGATGAAGGAAAAAAAATTAACCTTGATTGGTAACCCTTCAAATCCTGTGTAGATAGAGCCCCATAGCTTTGGTAGGCCATCCATCTACGACAAGAACAAGTCTACTGTGACATCCTCAAAGTACCTTTGAGTGCTGGATAGCCCGAGAAGGTCCTTGCTTCACCGTCTTCCTTGAATCTAGCATCCGTGCTAGATCATTACATGCTAGTTCCGCTGACTTGCAGATATCTTCAGAAGAAGAAAGTGCTAAGTAAAAAATCAGTAATAAATATCAGTATACTAAAAGCGACTGTTATTTTATGATTTGATAACCCCAGCTGATTTATGCTTGCTTTCTATTTAAAGAGAGCACGTTTTAAAGTAATGCAGAGCTAGTAAACCCTGAAACATTTGATTCCAGTGACACTAGAAGAAATAAGGTGAACGATAGAATATGTGTTAATTGTACATTTCAAAAATCGTCCAATAAAGAGATAAGCATACAGGTAAATTCCTACGTTAATCAAACTAAAAGTTCAGCTTTTGTAACTTTTGAGAGCTTATTATACTCCACGCTTTTCCATTTTACTACTATCCTATGCTAAGTGCTGAATACACACCACATGGTATTTCTAATGAACTCGCCTTAGATGATTGCAATAAAATAAAAATACAGGAAATAATGTTTGACAACTGTTTCATATTTTACACAAATTTGTTTACAAAAAATCAATATTGTACCTCAGTTTTGTGGTTTATTGTTGTACTAATATTTGTAGATTAACTTCGTCTAAATTGTATGTGGAGTATTTTTCCCTCGTGAGTATAAATGATGAAAATGGTTAAAAATAAAAAACATGTTGAAATTCTTTCTTGTTTTGTGATATTGTACTTATTTCTATGTTTTGATACAAACGACCACAACTAGTCTAATGAGTTGACCGAGTCTTAGCTACTTTCAAAAATAATAATAATAATATTTGAAAGCAAGCCATTCTCATTACCCAACAACACTTATTAGAAAAAACAACGGTTAACCCTTTCATTGTATTGAAATTGTTGACCTTTTCTTCTCCCAACTACGCAATAAAATTTACCATTTATATACAAATCGAAATAACATTATAACAGACCTAGAAAAAGGGGGAAAACCACATATTTACCAAACAGATTACTAAAAATAATACCTGAACTCGTAACAAAATATTATCTTATTCTCTTTTGTAGAGGGCCACAACTCTCTCACTCTCTCTCTCTCTCTCTCTCTCTCTCTCTCTCTCTCTCTCTCTCTCTCTCTCTCTCTCTCTCTCTCTCTCTCTCTCTCTCTTTCTCTCTGTTTCTCTCTCCCTCTCTCTCTCTCTTTCTCTGTCTCTGTCTCTGTCTCTCTGTGTGTCTGTCTCTCTCTCTTTCTCTCTTTCTGTGTGTGTGTCTGTCTGTCTGTCTCTCTTTCTCTCTGTTTCTGTCTCTGTCTCTGTCTCTGTCTCTGTTTATGTCTATGTCTATGTCTATGTCTCTGCACGTATGAGACAAAAGTTTCTGGAAAAGTACCCAGCTAAAAACCTTCTAGAATGTAAACCTCTCAGAATTAAACACAATTAGTTTATATTTGAACTATGCATTTGAAAAGTTCTAAATAGAAGATTAAACCTTAATTAAATCGCAGAGTCCATTTAAATCCGGAGCATTTAATATTCAATTAAATCGTTTTGCTAAAGGTATAGTAATTACAAGAAAAATTTTGTCGCTCTTTTTTTATATAAACGCATGTCCTCCTACAACTTAATGACACGGTCTAACTGAAAAAAAAGAAAAAGAAAATGATACACTTCCACAAGTTATTCTCGATGCATATACTCTACTAGAAGAAACCTGACTCCTTCGCACTTTGAATAACAGTATACTTGAGGTTAGGCCTTTTTTTAACCTTAACATTTGTGTTGTAGTTGAAATAAAAGTGTGCAATTCTTGCTTTTTTGTACAATGGCCAATAGAATTGTATAACATTGTTCTTTTTGAAAGGGGAGACTTATAGTTAGAGAAGCCTATGGTCTTGGAAAGAACTTATAGATTGCTGCCCAATTTTTATTCTCAGAAAAAAACAGACTCGCGATCTGTTATTCACTCTATCAAAGTTCCATGTCCCTTGACCTTAAGTCTTTACAATAATATCTAGATTGAGATTGAGAAAAAAACGTGTTAAAACATAAATAAACGTGCACGAAGCCTAATTTTCTTGCCGAGACATGGAAACAAAACCTGGTGAACAGGGACGAAACACCTGTATTGGCTATAGGCTGTTAGCAAATAACAACAGCTGAACAGTGTTTGTGACCCAGACAGATCCTTCACTTTTGGTATTGATAAAGCTTTGCAACTGCTTAAGAATTTCAGTTCGCGATGACATTTTTAAGACCTGCAGAGAGGTTTTGTTCTGGCTGTATATAATACATGCAGGGACAAGCAAATGAGATTTTTTTTGTGTATTTAAGTTACAACCACATAAACAGCAGGTTGCATACCACAAATTATTTCATTAAATTTGAAATACCCTTATTGGTTTAAAAAACAATCTATGGCCTTTAATATTGATATTGAAGGAACTGCGATCAGTAAAACACAGGGAATTTTCAAAAGCCCTTTAATTAGTAATTGTAATTTTGTAGGTTTATTCAAATTTAAGGAAATACGTTCAATCTTATTGTCCGAAAGAGCATTAACACAATGACCTAAATTTGCCTGACATCTTTGTAAGATTGCAGCATGGGCGGGCACTTGCTCCACCAAATGAAATAGAGTTGTTATCTGGTCAAATACAATGTGGAATACGGTAACAAAGATGATTACATTCTGGGTTTTTCAAATAATAATATTGGATGATTCAAGTTGCATAAGTTCGGATGGTGCTCTGGTATTTTATGCCGGGTTGCGGAATGTGTATGGAAAATACTTAAAGAAATGTCCCAAAACCGATAACCACATTGAAACATAGAAAATCCAATTCAATTCTGTTGTCTCTGCACCACACCCAACATTTTGTAAAGTTCACATTTTTAGTAAAAGTAAAAAATATCAAGAAGGCAGGAGAGGTTTTTCAAGATAAATATGGACACTCAAGGAGCTCATTCAAGCTAAATTGCTAATCCAGAACACTCATCTAATTTAAAGGGAATAACCGTGTCTCAGACTTTAGATACCGTTATCCTGTCACGCATATTAACTTGGGACAAATACCCTTCTATGTCTGTCATTGGATCAATGGAAAGCAATAAAAAAAAAGAGTTATCTAAAAATCGTGAATCCAAAATGAACACAAGAAACAAAGGACAAACGAAAGGAATAGCAAACGTAAGATTTTTAACTGCCCGTTCCTTCTTTTATTTTCAAGAAGCATTCACTCTCAACAAACTACCAAGGGAACTCCGAATGGGGAAAATCCTATCAAAATTCAAGATTTTAACTAAAAAGCATTAACTTTAAAACTAATTTGATCTCTTTAAATAATTTCAAATTTACTTTTATTTATCTATGTAAACTTTTATTCTTAGTAGTCTAATTTTACTGTGGAATACAGCGAAACTATTCTATATTCTATGTACTATTATTCAAGTAAAGAACTATTCTGTATATATATATATATATATATATTTGATATTTGATTATAAGATCATAAATCTACTTGGAAAAAATCAGATAACATTATTTTTGCAGCTCATGATCAAGCATTATGCACATATAGCATGAAAAGGTTAATGTATGGAGACGAACCTTCTCCATTTTGTCTAATATGTTGCACAAAAGATGAGGCAGTGGCACACATTGTTAGTACAAAAATTTGAAAAATGATAATGTCTCTAAAGTGTTTTTCTGGAAGCTATGCAAAAAGTGGGGAGCAGAGAAAAGGCCAAGAAATGGTACATGCATGACCCAGTGAAAGTACCTTGGTCAGAGGATTGCAGGATTAGACATAATAGATCAATGATCACTGTTATTGAAAAGAAAGGTGAAAACTGTAAGTTGATAGATATCTCTTGTTAATGTAATTCTATAATTCTAGTACACAAAAGAAAGAAGAAGAGAAGTGTACAGTTGATAATGACTTGAGGTATGAAATGCAAGAATATTGAAAATTAAAAAGGTGGAAATGATAATGGTAGTTATTGAAGCATTGGGGGAAGTGACAAAGAATTTTGATAAATATTTGGAAAAGTTAGAATTGGATCTTACGTTTGAGGTATTGCAGAGACCATGTTTTCTCGGAACAGGGAAAAAAAAATATGGAACACAAAATAAAGAGTAAGGATAGAAGTTATGCCATGATACCTCAAGACTCCTTGGTGTGGTCATCTATCGTGGAATATAAACCAAGAAATAAAATCAATACTGAAGTTAAAAATATGATGATAGTAATAATAAAATAATAATAAGAATTACCATCACCATTGGCAAGCCTAAGTTTGGATATTTTTTTTACAAAACCTGACAGACTGTACCACATTTCGCCCCTAAAAGTAAGTCTATAACTTTTTTTGTAAGGGCTTGATAGATGCATGCCGGTAACATAAAGTTTTTTAATTTTATTCAAATCTACAATACATAACTTTACATACACATGATATGGAGGCCTTCGTTGAAAAGATATGGTTAGTTTAAGAAATGAACTCTTTTTTTTCACTTGTAGTCATTGTCATGAGACATGAATTTTTACATAAGAAGATGTAACAAAGAAGCAAAATGTTAAAGTTAGTTAAATTCAACCTATACTATTAGACAGACACCCTTCTTGTTATCATTATCACATTTATTAGCCACTTAAAATTTTAAAAGTTACTTAAATAATCTTTAAATTCCAGTTTTGATACAAAATATGAAAAGTGCTTTTGCTGCAATACTGTAAAATACTTTTGTCGCACAAGTACAATTCCGTCTTCAAAAATTCCATCAAGCGTTTTGTTGTATGATGATTACTATTGCCCAATCAATATCGCAATTCTTATTGGCTTGCCTTTTTTCCTTTTTGCAATAGTTGCTTCTAAATTCATCACACTTTTTTAAAACAAGATTTGCTGATATCAGTTATTCCATTCCAAAAACGTGTTATGTTAATTATAAATGCAACGTGATTTAATTAAACATGACACAAAAAAGTGAAATCAAACCAATTTATTATTAAAATGGACTAAAATTCATTGATAAATGATATTCGACTGGGTGCCGTGTCAGCTATTATTATAGCCGACAAATAAACAAGGTTGACTACTAGAAGTTGATTTTTTATGGATTAAAATGGACTAAAATTCATTGATAAATGATATTCGNTATGCCAACATTTACTTGAGTAAATCAAATTTTTATTTATTATTTCAAATTTTCCTCTGTCTGCAACAGACTTGATCAAGAAACTGACAAGCAAAAAACGTATACGTGATAAGACTGCAAACAAGTTGCTAAGTGACAATTTATTGCCATGCAACAAAAATTAATTGTTACTGGGGAGCTGTGAAGTGAACAAAAAGAATTCTATTTTCAATGAAAACACACTTCTCAACGGACACAAGGCACGTGAGATAAAAAATGACGTGACAGTGACAGAAAGAGAGAAAAATGTTTTAAAAACTACCAGTCTCCGATTTTAAATTTCTGTACCCGTTTAGTACGTCTCCAATCATTTGATATTTGATTATAAGATCATAAATCTACTTGGAAAAAATCAGATAACATTATTTTTGCAGCTCATGATCAAGCAATATGCACATATAGCATGAAAAGGTTAATGTATGGAGACGAACCTTCTCCATTTTGTCTAATATGTTGCACAAAAGATGAGGCAGTGGCACACATTGTTAGTACAAAAATTTGAAAAATGATAATGTCTCTAAAGTGTTTTTCTGGAAGCTATGCAAAAAGTGGGGAGCAGAGAAAAGGCCAAGAAATGGTACATGCATCACCCAGTGAAAGTACCTTGGTCAGAGGATTGCAGGATTAGACATAATAGATCAATGATCACTGTTATTGAAAAGAAAGGTGAAAACTGTAAGTTGATAGATATCTCTTGTTAATGTAATTCTATAATTCTAGTACACAAAAGAAAGAAGAAGAGAAGTGTACAGTGATAATGACTTGAGGTATGAAATGCAAGAATATTGAAAATTAAAAAGGTGGAAATGATAATGGTAGTTATTGAAGCATTGGGGGAAGTGACAAAGAATTTTGATAAATATTTGGAAAAGTTAGAATTGGATCTTACGTTTTAGGTATTGCAGAGACCATGTTTTCTCGGAACAGGGAAAAAAAAAATATGGAACACAAAATAAAGAGTAAGGAAAGAAGTTATGCCATGATACCTCAAGACTCCTTGGTGTGGTCATCTATCGTGGAATATAAACCAAGAAATAAAATCAATACTGAAGTTAAAAATATGATGATAGTAATAATAAAATAATAATAAGAATTACCATCACCATTGGCAAGCCTAAGTTTGGATATTTTTTTTTACAAAACCTGACAGACTGTACCACATTTCGCCCCTAAAAGTAAGTCTATAACTTTTTTTGTAAGGGCTTGATAGATGCATGCCGGTAACATAAAGTTTTTAAATTTTATTCAAATCTACAATACATAACTTTACATACACATGATATGGAGGCCTTCGTTAAAAAGATATGGTTAGTTTAAGAAATGAACTCTTTTTTTCACTTGTAGTCACTGTCATGAGACATGAAGTTTTACATAAGAAGATGTAACAAAGAAGCAAAATGTTAAAGTTAGTTAAATTCAACCTATACTATTAGACAGACACCCTTCTTGTTATCATTATCACATTTATTAGCCACTTAAAATTTTTATAACTTTCTCTTTCTTGGAAGTCAATGGCTGCAAAAAAAAATCAAATTAAAAAAATAGAAGTTACTTAAATAATCTTTAAATTCCAGTTTTGATACAAAATATGAAAAGTGCTTTTGCTGCAATACTGTAAAGACTTTTGTCGCACAAGTACAATTCAGTCTTCAAAAATTCCATCAAGCGTTTTGTTGTATGATGATTACTATTGCCCAATCAATGTCGCAATTCTTATTGGCTTGCCTTTTTTCCTTTTTGCAATAGTTGCTTCTAAATTCATCACACTTTTTTCAAACAAGATTTGCTGATATCAGTTATTCCATTCCAAAAACGTGTTATGTTAATTATAAATGCAACGTGATTTAATTAAACATGACACAAAAAAGTGAAATCAAACCAATTTATTATTAAAATGGACTAAAATTCATTGATAAATGATATTCGACCGGGTGCCGTGTCAGCTATTATTATAGCCGACAAATAAACAAGGTTGACTCCTAGAAGTTGATTTTTTATGGATTAAAATGGNTCAGTTATTCCATTCCAAAAACGTGTTATGTTAATTATAAATGCAACGTGATTTAATTAAACATGACACAAAAAAGTGAAATCAAACCAATTTATTATTAAAATGGACTAAAATTCATTGATAAATGATATTCGACCGGGTGCCGTGTCAGCTATTATTATAGCCGACAAATAAACAAGGTTGACTACTAGAAGTTGATTTTTTATGGATTAAAATGGACTAAAATTCATTGATAAATGATATTCGACCGGGTGCCGTGTCAGCTATTATTACAGGCGACAAATAAACAAGATTGACTACTAGAAGTTGATTTTTTTATGGATTGGGTGTTTATTTCAACTTTACTAAATTTAATATTCCAACCGCTACCGGATTCATAGCCATGTATGTTTGTTAATAGATATTTTAAGGTCTGCCACCAAGTGTCAACTACATGTACTTCTTTTTCTTTTCTCTGTTTCTATAAGTACAGCTTTTCCTCTAGGTGCTTAGTTATATATCTAGTTTGGTCCCCTGGACTTGCGCGTTTGTTATTTTGTGTATCGCAGTATCTGAAGTTGTGACTGTTTAGTAATTTGTGTTCGGGCTACGAATTTTTCATTTCAGTGTCGGTGTTTTTATCTATGGCCAAGTTAACAGTCGTAAATATGAGATATCCTTGTCACTGAGACAAAAACCTATATAAAGATACCTAGCTATATGTATTGCTAAAGTCACGTGATAAAAAATTCCTAAATAATTATGCTTTTGTATTTAAATAGTGAAAAAAATAAATTTCTTTCGCTTTTAAAGTAATAATCATTACTTTCTTATCCAACAAATTCAATCAAGTTACCTGCAGGGACATTTAGCTAAACCGCTGATGCGATATTACCACAGTAGCAAAGTGAGTCTTTATTCTCATGTCCAGTGATCCCTTTGGCATATTTCCTCTATCTTTTATGTCTCACATTTAATTGACCTTTCAATTCAAATCCATCGTCAATAGCCCATATCTTGCGTTGAACAAATCATTTACTGTTGCTAAGGAGTTCCAATCAAATCTTTTTAACGTAACAAAGGTATTTAAACTTTAAAATACATTCCTCTTTTAATGAATAAATGTTTACAGCCTTCTATTACATTACTTTTAGAAATAGCATTTTTCTATTAAAAGTTTTTGCCATCAGAAACCTATCTGCAACTGAGTTTGTGGTTGGTTCTTCATTAGATTTTCCCGAATACCTTTATTTTTGTTATAAGTGACATCCAAAGTACGATCCTTTTATTAGAACCTACTGAGAGCATTCATATCTCTCCACTAATTTTGCTTACCGCAAGATACAGTAACCAAAGATTTTTCACAGATTTTAAGTCCAGAGTTAAAGCCGCAGTATTTCGTTAAAGTATTTCAGCTGTAAATATCTCAAAGCTCGCTCAAAACAATTTGAATTTATTATCCTCAATAACAAACAACTTTCTCATTCAAAAATCTGTAAAACTGCCATTAATAACTAACAAAATATCTTTTACATAAATAATCAACAAAGTAAAAGGCCATTGGTGTTTTATTGTGGAATTAATAATTATTTATTTGAAGGAATTTTTAAGATGAAGGACGAGCAACTAGATTTTACTCAGGCTAAACTAGTGCCCATAGAAACAGAAGATCTTGCAAGAGCAAAGTAGCCAACCAGATCTAGAATATCAAACTTAAACACCAAGATCTACTTGAAGAGCACATAAAAAAAAACGTGTGGGAGTACAGTTGTTATCGCTGTGGTAAAAGGACCATCAAGGTCCATAATATCACTATAAGAACACAGCTTGCATTTTCTCCAAGGAAACTGATCACCTGGAAGCTGTACGCCGTGAAAAGGAGCAGCAGAAGGCCAGAGGTATGATAAAACCGCTTAAAAGGAGAGCTTGTCAAAGCCTTACTTGCAGATGCAATATCTTACGTTATACACAATTTTGCAACAGTAGTTTGAATCCAAGGAAAGGATCATAACATGGAAGTAAACACAGCGACGACTGGTAACTACATAAGTGAAGATTTTTGGAAGAAACTTGGAAAACCTTGATTACGGGATACCAGCTATCGAGTTTGGCAAGTTATTATTATTATTTCTATCTTTATAGAGGAGGATACAATTCAGTCATTTACAATAAAAATATAATAAACACTGCTGTCAACATGTGTCCTCTAATCTCGTGCCAATATTTAGCTTTAGATGGAGTTTACCACCCATTTAGGGATGCAAACTCAAGCAACCCGACTCTTGGAAAGTGTTTCGTTAGCACTCGGTTTGGCTAGCAAACGGGATTGTCACCCTCCCTGGTGTGCTGTTCCAAGCAACTTTGATCAGACGGACTGGCCTAGAAAACAACTTCCTCAAGACCACATTTCGCCACTGCACTGCAGTGGAGATTCAGGCTTCAGCTATTCCCGCTTAACTCGCCGTTACTGAGAGAATGCTTGTTTGTTTCTTTTCCTCTGCTCATTAATATGCTTAAATTCAGAGGGTAGTCTTGCCTGATACGAGGTCGTAGACTGCTACGACCTCGTATCAGGCAAGACTACCCTCAATGCAAACATTCATAAATCGTACGGACCTGTGTGACATACAAGTCCAATGCACCCAAAATGTTTAAATGATATGACTGTATTTTCCATATTTAAGGAGAAATGAGAACGTTCTGCACCAAATAGGAAATAAACAATTGCATTCATTGTGTCAAAAATTCCTTCCTAAACCTCCTGGGCAAGAATGTCATAAAGATCATGGGGGCTTCGTTTGACAAGTTGGGAGGATATTTTAAAACATGATGCAGTCAAAGCAATTTTTCAGACCTCAACACTGATACAAAATTAAAAAATACTAATTGTAGTTTGCGCAATTAAATTATGGAACATTCTAAATCTGAGTTGGAAATATTAAAGACCTTTAGCTGAAGGTTAAGTTCAAAACGGATGGTAAATCAATGTTTGGAAGCCAAGACCAGCACCTTTTGACATCTAGGAGGACCTAACCAAAACAATAAATGATGGAATATACTTAAACGAATCTGGTAACAAATTTAGCAAGTATGACACATCTTTGGTTCCGATTTGCAAGCAACTACTTCCAGAGCATTTGAATTAGGGACTTTAAGTTTATTTGGACTATCCAGACACAGCAAATCTACAACTAAAAATCTATTGACAATCAATATTACTTTCAGTGGATCTCATCCAAAGATTAAAGGAGATGACAGTTTTAGCAGAGTCAAGCTGACTTACGGCAATTACAAAAGCAAAGAGTTGTACTTTTTGCTTTTTGGAAACTTAAGCTCAACTAAGAGGTAATAAAATCCTACAGATACAGAAGTACCTACTGAGGTCAACAAATTAAGTAAAAAATATCATAGGTAATAAATGAAAATTTCTTCTTCAAGAAAAGAGTTTAAAATGTTCCGCTGAAGCAATATACTTATTAATTATAATTTTTGTAGTTTTCATTAGAAATTTGGTACTTTTATTCATGGGGAAATATGTGAAGGAAGGGATGGAAAGTATGACTAAATAAAACTTCTACCCTTCTCAGTAATCATTTTATTTTGATGTTGTTTACTTTTTAAACCTCCAGGGTTTTTAATGAGTGCCAGCACACAACAAGCCAGATGTTAGTAAAATAATGTATGCTCAAACAGTTTTTTTAACGGTAAAGCAATTTTTATAGAAAAAAAATTGCTCTGCTAAATAGCCTCCATAATTATAAAGAGGAATTTGTAATACTAATTTGTGGTCAGTAGAATAGACAAAACTAGGAAATAGATGTCTACACTGAAGGCGTGGAACATGTCCCAGTGAGCAAGCAAGTATCATCCAAAAGATAAATGTTACTGTTCAGCATCATCACACTTACGTTAGCGTCATCCCACCGTTAAGAAAGAAATGAATCATCTGGTTTCCCACAGACTTATAAATGTCGTGTCAGATTTCATATTTGATTTTGCAGTGCATGACGTAAGGGTCGGAATCAATGAAGAAAAGCTGAAAGGCTCACCTTCAAAGATTTGTGACATGGTTGTTGTGTTGAGTTCTTCTGAAAATCCTAAAAATTTGGATTTGGAAAGAAAAACGTCTCTTTGGCACATTAAAATTGATCCGTTAAAAACAGAAACAAATCTTCAGTATAAGTGACAACTTTCGAAAATCATCAGATTTGTTCAACATTAAATGAACAATTATTTTGAAAAAACGCCACTTTTCACTAAGGACACGGCAAAAATCACTAAATAAAGTGTTTTGCTACTGAAGCACAATTTTGCTCCGAAGGGTAAATATTTCATAATCAAATTTTAATTTCTGACCAGTCAGACACCTACAAGTACCTTTTTGGAACTTCATGAGGGTGGAAATTTCAGGACCTAACTGTTCAATACATCAGCAAATTTTAACTCTTGGAACAGTAAAACAGTTTTTTATAGAAAAAATACTGCTCAGTTAAATAGCGTCCATAATTATAAACAGCTATTTGTAATATTAATTTGTCGTCTACAGAATAGACATAATAATAAACGTTCTATTGATCATTTCCAATTTTAAGTAAACTTTAACTTTTGCATACTTTAAAGACTTCAATTGTGAAACTTTACCCTCATTTTCCATTTAAAATGATTTCTAAATCGTCTTTGGATTCGATCTTGATAGCACATGGTTTTAGCAAAAGTGAATTTTTAACAAACAATTAATTTTCTTTGTGTATTTTTTTTTCTTGATTCTTGGTTATTCATTTGTACTTTGGCCTAAATTTGAACGTAAATAATTAATTGTGTACTTTAATCTTCTTAAAAGAAGTGCAGGAAAACAGCTCTGCTTTTCAGTGATGTTCCAAAGAGGATTAAAATTCTACTGAAAACTTTTCATGTTAGGTATAGTTTTCTCAAGGAACAGACCCATGAGTCAGGTACATGGAAAGAACGAAATCCATTAAAAACAGGCGATTTGTTATAAACAAAATTTCCGTATCCAGAAAATACGATTCTTATTAAAAACAGCGAATGCTAACCAACCTTCTGCACTAGGTGTAAAAAAGATTTTAACAAAAGTTTGTGCTGGTTTGTTTTTCTAATGAAAAACGACTTCACAAAAAGCTGACGAAAAGCTGATATTGACAGAAAAGGTGTGGTCTGCATCACAAATAGCAACTGGTTTCCAATGTAAAAAATCAATATGATTTTCCAATTTTTATGATGTTTAAATGATCTTAAAATCTAGAAGGTTCCATTTGGCAAATATAGATTAAAAATTGTCACCTTGCTGTATAATCCTATTTTTGCTCTACATCTTATAACATTAACGTAAAGGTAAGACTAAAATTAAAAACACCTTTTTCGTTGATTGTTTTGGTCAATGAATGCTCAATAAAGTAAGGAGGTTGAAATTATGCAATCATTTATAAATGTGTAAATGTTAGATTGGGTCAGACAGTCCTTTACATTGTCACAATATATTTTGGTTATATAGACAAAAATCGATTATGAACAGGATTGACACTGGAAATCTACAAGTGATGTTTTGTCTTTTTATGAGTAAAGAGAATGTTCCTCATTGCAAAACTAGATTGTGTTCTGCTTGAAAATGTAAAAAATATGAACAATTTGTTTAGAACAAGTGCGATTTGAGAGATTATTCATGAAAATATGTCACGAACTGCTATTAACAGTAATTACCACTAATTATGTGGCCTCCGTGTGGCTGTCTGTCCCTCTCCTTGTCTGTTTGGCGTCCTACTGTTAAACATAGAGCCCTAAATACAGCCCATAGCGGTACATTAACCATTACGTAAATATTTTATACTTGAAAAAAGCCCCATGAGGAATATCTGATTTGAGGGTAAGCTAAATGATACTTTCATTCCGGGATTTTTCAATCATTGTTTTTTATTGTATTCCCATGATAGTAAGCGACAAAATTTGCTTCATTAAAGCTAAAGATTAATCTCAAAATCAACGTTGAGACTGAAAGGGGAAAAACATAAGACACGATTTCGCCTGCCTCTTTGTAAATTATAAACCTCTCCCAGAGGAAAATATCAGTAAGATTCTTTTTTCAGATATTTCATAAGCCTTCTTTACAGGTTAGTAAATGAATTTTGGATCAGGAGCATCATTTCATTTCTTGGTTAATTATGCTATTTTGTTGGTGTGGTAACAAACATTTATGCTTTGTCATTATGAAAACAGAAAACGTGCTTGTGGGAAACTGTGTTATAAAACTGTATGGATGACATCTTGCGTATCACTGAGCTAGAAACGTAAGAAAATACATTAATTTCACAGCTTTAATAAATATCTAATTAAATAGAATAGTTAACGCTGTTACTCTTTGAGTTATAAATCTCTACATAGATCTACGCATATAAAACCCGGGAGGGGGGTGTTGGTGGTAGAACTTTGTCTTGGGGCTACATAGTACAAGTAGCAACTCACCTGATAGCATCTTGGTAGTGGACGTGAAAAGGAAAGTAGGAAAAGGAAGATTAGCGCTAGCTCACTATTCCTCACTGTAACGCAGACAGTGTTTATGCTAGTCACATGATAAAGAGAATACAATAACCTGATTCCTGCTAAAAGGGGCTAAATAATTTCTTCATTATTCCAAAAAACTTCTCCTGATTATAGTCTGCAGGAGTAGTTTAATCCCGTGATCTTTATTATTTGCACTTTTTTTTCTTCTATTATGCCAACCTGAAACAAGCTTAGAGGAACCAGTATTTCATTAAAATGCGCTGCCATTGTTCTCGGTCTCGGGCGGAATCCTACAGCTTTATGATGTTGTTGAAATGGTGTTGACAGTTCTGCAGATACATTTTCCTCTGTCTACCACGAGCGCGCATTCTTTCGATTCGGCCACTGAGGCAAAGGTCCTCTAGATTCTGTTTTCTAATGCAATGCCAAGAAATTTCAATTGACTTGACTCGACCAATTTAAGTAGTTCTCTTTCTTGCCCAACACGGTGTAGGACTTTGATGTCTGTTACTTTGCTAACATAGGAAATTCAGAGCATGCTGCAGTAAAACCACATCCCTACTGCTTCTATGTCTCCCCGTGTTTCTGCATTGAGTGTCCATGCTTCTGTTCCATACCAGAGGACTGACAAACTAAGGTTTTGAGGAGACGAAGTTTGATGGTCAATGAAAGTTTTCGATCGTTAAAGTTGGCTCTTATTTTGTTAAATGCATCTTTGGCCATGCCTATTCTTCGTTTGCTTTCTATCTTACTATCACCACTGGTTGTGACATAAGATACAAGATAATAAGACTGACATTTGTTCTATGGTTTTACCATCTATCTCAAGTTGAACATTTGGCTCTGGCTTATATTTTCAGATGCACATTAACTTTACTTTTTAGAAGGTCATGCTGAGAACAAGGAGAATACTGAAGGCTGTTGCAATACGAGTCAGGTTCTGGGCGCTCTCTTTGGGCGTCATGATGAAGACTGTGTCGTCAGGGTAACAAATGGTTTTTATCTGGAAGCCATTAATAAGCAGACCACAAACTTCATCAAGAATTCTCAGAAATACAGAATTTCTATTTTATGAATCTCCTAGGTAAGATTGGTATAAATTATTTTTTCTTTTATTGTAAGACTCTTAAATATCTGACCAGTTATGTATGCCTGTGTGTCATTCAAATGATAAAGATATTTCAGTCTTCTGTCATACAGCGAAAATGAGTTTTGGGTTTCTGGTAACTTTGCTTCAAGGTAGGGAGTACATTGAGCCGTTGGTTTCCACAGGATTAAAGGCAAATTTGAACGGCTACAGGACAAAAAACAATTTTTAAATAATTGAAATTGGTTATATTTAACTATTTCTTGAAATGGTTAACTAAAGGCATGAAAACGTTCTTATATCTGAGATAGAGTAAAGATATTCTTCTTGCTAGTTTGCTTTCACTGACAGTTTGTGTCAATCAACAAAATTTTACTTTCACTGACGGCTTGTGTCAATCAACAAAGTATATTTAGGTCATAGCATTTGTTTTTATAGAGAAAACCTTTCTATTGCTTATGACTTACTTGAACATTTGAAATATCAAATCTGACAAAAATGAGGTATTATTTTCCAGCATATTATTCAAGGAAATGTCTTTGTTTGAAATTATTGTCATATTTTTGAAGTACGGCCCAGCCATTCAGAGATAAATTGCTGTCAATTTTTTATGAAAATCATGCCTTAAAGAACTTCAAACCAATTACTACGAAATGCAACTACTTATGTATATGTATAAGGAATCCGTTGACTTAAAAGTTCTGAATCTTCTATTTTTCTAATGAGGAACGTTCTTCCTTTTCCATTATTAGATAGTTATTTCCAGCTAACTCTGTGCACACAAGCAATAAAATAAACCCTTAATGAGAAAGTATCTCATATCTGCATAATCTTTGAAGTAAACCAATTACCTGGTATGCAAGCTGTTTAAAACACAAAACCACCCACAAAACCACACTGTTAAATTTCAGGCTGGGATATTTTTGAATGGCATTAAAACATCTAAGAGCAGCTAACGGTAACATTCTTTCAAAAGTAATCGTTTTATCCCATCATAAATCCTCTTTTACGTTCTTAGGCTCTTGGGATATGACTCCTGTCAAAGTATGGGACTTTAGAAAACTAGAGAAAGTTCTCATGGGAAATTTAATTGGAAAGATATTTAACGAATAAGGGACGGACTGGAAAAATGTTAAATATTCATTACTGGAGCATGAGAGGAAAAGTGACAAATGTTGCTTTGGAAAATGACAAAAGAAATTTATCTTTTTTTATTGAGATTTGTTTTTAAATTCTCTTTAAGATAAACTTATAAAAAAAACGAGCGAGTCAGAACATGTTCTTATTACAGGACATCAAGGTGGGAAAAATCAGAGCTTTAAAACTGAGTTTTCTTAGAAACAGCTAAAGATATTAAAAAGTTTATGAAACAAAATTTGTTCAGAATACCCAACTTTGGGGGAAAATAGAAATAAAAAGAGAACTTAAGAGTGTAAAACCCGTCATGCTGTTGTGAATTTTAGATTGCAACGCTGTTTTGTTTTATTTGCCAGCATGATGGTCCAAAGCTCATCCTAATATTAATGCAAATTTTATGTACTTTAACGTTAGGGATAGGTCGGATTGGTCAATTTTTATTTTTTGAAACTCATTTTACATGAATGTTCGCTCGAATACGTTCCAAATCTCAGTGTGGACGTCTATTTCCTAATGATAATTTCAAAGCCCTATTTGTATGACAGATTGTGTTTAAATGGAAATAAACCAGTAGCGCAAAAACAGATATTCAATGCAATTTTTCATTTCATTTTCGTATCTTACATGTGACCGTAAACAATACTTTTCAAAAAGCAGATGTCTTGCTCTTGCAAAAATAGCAATTCTAATTGGTACCCATTAAGTTTATCTTAATTATGTTTTTGTAGTTGTTTGAAGGTATTTAAGACCTTTTAGCAGCAAACAGTAAAACTCTCATCAATCTGGCCTTTACCATATTTATTTATTGTGCAGGAACCATTTTAACATAATATGAATAATTCCAGAGACCCCAAGTCTTTTTTTAACAACGAAACACAATTAAAATCATTAATTAGATTTTTTTTATTGATAGAGGAGAGTCAAATATGCAAAGAAGATTCTCTAACTTAAAGGCTGAAACGTTAAACAATGCTCAGCATCAGTAATGTAAAAATTTCATCTCATTCTCACAAGGATTTTAAAAGGATTGATCTTCACATTTATTATATGTGTTAACACTCACCTAAAAAGCTTCTCTGTGACCTAAACTCGTAAAAATATCCGTAGAATTTGATAACTGTTTCTCCTATTGTAATTATTGTTAGACTCTGAAAAATAAGATTAGCGTCAAAGCAATCAATAGTGAGAAATTGAAAATTGCTGTGATTAACCCTTTTCCCTACAACAAAAACTGGATCTGTACCAGTGCTATAAAACGTTTGCCTGTGAAGACGTTGGATATGTTTAGATCGAAGGCGTGTGAAAGAACGAGGTGAAGTATCACAAGTCCACATTTAGAGTACAAATAAAGTAAGAGGATTAACCCAGCTACTGGTATAATTATAGCTATTTCTTTCCCAGTTTGTAAAGAAATGCTGTAACCTTCCCATTTAGTTTTGTAGAAATGATTTTTTTAAAAATTAACAAAAATTATGAAAAAAAGAAAATTACTTACAGTAGAAACTAGTTTGTCATGGTTTATAAAAAGCATTAACTTTGTCTTAAGTCTTATTGAAGCTACCACTTACAAGTATATATTGCTACAAATAAATAATAATTATTACAATATGGTCTATCTGAGATGGCTTAGTCAAATCTGTTTGAGAGAAGAAAATGAGGATATTAGATAGGTAGTAGAGATGAGGGTAATCGGAAATAGAAAGAGAGGAAGACCAAGACAAAAGTAGACTGATACGATCAAGACAGATTTGATACACTTGAGTCACCCCTAAAAATACTCAATGCAATATTAGCTACATTCTTTGAGAAGATAACGAATTTTCAAGAACGGCCACCCCCAATAATCAAGGCCTTTTAGGTGAAATGTGAGACAGATTTTATCTAAAATGAATCTGCTAATCATTTGAGAAAGGAAAGAATAATAAACCTGCGAGTATTTATCAATTGTCCTGAGACGGACAGGCAAAGGAAATTAATAAGGTAGGTGCCAATGAATGTAAAGTAAAACACTTTAGTCTCACAAACAACATTAGTTTATTTCGTTTCAATAAAAAATTGGTCTGTATGATGCATGGCTATACATACACATACAGGCAAATATACACTTACTACTATACCTATCAGGCCACTATCTCAGCTACAGTGGGATTATGACCCCAACCAAAACAAAATTCCTAATTTGTATATGTACTCATCCTAAATATAAATCTCTCTGTGACCATATCTGAAAATATGGGGATAAAAAATTAAGTACTCAATCATTAGTCTTTAATTTTTTTTATTGTAATTGAACAATGTGACAAAAATATAAAAGATCAGGATCAAGGCGCTAGACAGAGAAACATAGAGGCGCTCGTCTGATTGTTCTCTCATGATGCAGAAGAATATAAAAGAAAAAGCAATATACCACTGTATCAACTGCTGGGTCATTCTTAAATAAACCTACATTTAATAAAATTTCTAATTACTTACACTTTTCCACACGTTCTAAAGGCTATTTATCTGACCCAGAACTCATACAATTCTTGAGACAAAAAAACTTTGTTACCAATAAAATATGTGTTGAAAAGGATGAAAAAAATGATGATGTATAATATATATATATATATATATATATATATATATATTAGTATGAACAAAGACACTGCAGATCAAGTAAATTGCAATCAAGAAGGTCAAGAAAGTCAAGAAAAAAAGTCTTTCTCAATAGTCCTGATATCATCTCTAATCGCCATTATTTTGTAATTTTTGCACGTCTAATCGTATTATCACTTATATACTTCGCGTTTTCACGTAAGCCATAAATATGAAAAAACCTGGTATACCGACTGTGGTCAGAATGAATGCAATTAAGAAGAACCTCCTGCTTTTGGTTAAGTTCCTATTCAGTAGGTATTGACGTAGGAAGTATGTTGGGGGGGGGGAGGGGGGAGGTTGGAGGCGTTGCTACGAAGCTGTAAATTCAAGTTGCAATAGGGTTTGTTCCAGACGGCTTGAACCCAGAGAACAAACCATTCATAATGATCTTGTTTACTAGTTAGGGAATGCATTCTAGTCGACTGCGATGTTCTGCTCTTAAACCGAACATTAACAAGCGGAGAAAAAAGCTCAGTAAAATCTGGTGATTTAATGCCTTTGCACTGTGGCACACTACACGCATTTAATAATGAGCATACATTCATAAGAAAATCGAATTCAAAATTTGATACAATTTAATATCAGATTAATATCAAATCAACGCTGCTAGATGCTGTTCTGTAATATAAGTAAATTCTTGTTTTGGTTTTCTAAGTTTGAAAGTAGAAACCAGGGTGCTCGGAGCTGTTCGTTGCTGTCACTGTGTAGTATTTTATTCAAAACACGATTGAGGTCAATATGGGTATTTGTTAAGGTACAATCCATATTCCTTGCATTATTATAATAAAAGGGAAAATATATGTTTTGAATATTTTAAGAAATGGAAGTTCAACTATAATAAAAGTATCCTGAGAAACAGTGCTTTCAGTTTCTAAGTACAAATATTTACAAAGCCCTCTGCGATAAACCAGCATACACCAATTCCCTGTAAAGCAAGGGTTTCTTCGTCAAGTAAAGAATCTATAACCTTTATTTATTTTATTTATTTATATTAAAAATTAGATAAAAAAAGTCAACCCTTTTTTAATAATCTCAAAGTCGGCTGTGGTTACTGCCTATGAAGCAAAATAGGCATGGAGGGCTATTTGCTTCTTTTAAGGATCAGTTAGGAATACGTCCTTTTCTTGGAGCTTTGTCAGCATGCGGCATAGGTTGGTTATGGATCTAAAAACAAGAAAGAGCCGGTTTTTCTTTAAAGATCATTCCGGTTCACATCAATTTTTGTCTTTTTAATGGAAAATGTATTTCATTTTATGGCTGTCAATATGAAGTGTTTCAACTACATCCTTACTTTGTTCAAATTCAACCGAAGGTCCAAATATCAGCCAAAATTTTTAAAGGATCTTTGACATCTTGAATTGAATCACTGCCTTTAGGCCAGTTGGTTTCAGTAGAAGTTGGTGTATGAATTGAGAATGTTGTACTACTTTCTTTGTGTGGAAATATGATACTAAATGTTTCTTGAAATTTATAGTACATTTATGAAATCCACTGGGAGAAGTTGTGAAATTCCAATGTCCCAGTTTAGAAGAATTTTATAAATCGCTATTAAAATAGCATTTATTTTGGTCGATAGCTATTTCGCTGGCAATCAAGTAGACCAAAAGCCACAGCATAAGAAAACTATAAGCGAGTGTGTTTTTTCCATTCAATTCTAAAAACAAAGGGTGGATCGAGAAAACCTGCCAATTTTTTTCAACCATACTCAAAAAAATTTGCTTAATTTTACCAATTTCTCCTAACAAGATTTCAGAAGAGCAAACAAGAACAGCACGACGGACTTCAGCTTTTATTAGACTAATTTTAATCTGCATGGAACTAAAAGGGTCCAGCCGAACACATTGTCCAGTGAAGGTCGCTTTTCGAAACACATTGGTTTTTAAAAAAGTCGGAGATTTTTCAGCTGCAAGACCTAGATACGCTTAACAAACGTGTTCTTTTTCATCAGTAAATACCAAGGATTGGTGAATATTATTTAGGTTAATCATGAACTTACTATTGTCTTTTGGATTTTACAAGGACAGTTTCTCAATTTGATCGTGTTATTGCACCTATAGTTATTTTACCTCGGGAAAATCCATTCCTTCGTCCACAAAGGATAGCTTGCCTGCCAATAATTTAGGTATGATTTTGTAGGAATTTCAGTGGCCTTGTTATGCCAGATACGTAGGCAGTACATCCTTTTAGGCTAATAGACAGAATAAACCAGCACATGCCCAGTGTGTTTTGAGAGAAATTTCCTTGTTTGTGGACTTCAACCTAAAAAAATTGTAAGTTTACCAGCAAAATTGTGAATTCTGTTTCTGCTAAAACACAGAATTTGCTCCTAAACAGCAAATGCAGTGAAAATTTCGAAAAAAATCAGTTCAACATAATTGGCCGAGCTAGTTCTACGTTTCATTTAGAAGTATAAGAGACAATTTATATGCACCTTTTATCACCTGCTTTTTCCAAACAAAAAGAATTATTTTTAGTTTTCAATTGTTTTAGACAGTCAGTCACCAAAAATGGCGGGCTTTCCTCAGCTTATCACACAAAAAAGGTGACTGGCTTTCCTCAGCCTATTACAAAAAATTCGCAGGCTTTCTCGATTGTCTCTTTGTATTAAATAGAAAACAGTTACTTTCGTCTTTCTTATTTTGGTGGCCTTGGTCCAGTTAAGTGCCAGCGAATAACTGTTGACCAACATAAACTTTATTTCAATAGCAATCCTTTTTTAACTGTTTATTAGAAATGTTATGTTCTATGCTGATGTATAATATTTTGATCCATTATAGTGATGACACTTTAACGACGTAAAATAACTAACAGGGAACTTTCATGGTAATAATGATGATGAAAATGACAATATTAATAAATACAATTATCTTACAAACTACCTTAACAAAGACCGAAGATAATTGTTAGGGTAGAGCAATGTTATTGAATTAGTGGTAGTGATAATTGATGACTATAAAGTGCGATGAAAATGACAGATTTAATGTTAATAAGAATGATAATAGGAATGACAATATTAATAATTTTTTTCCACAATTAAATGCAATCACAACCTTCTCAGTAACTGGTATTTTACAGTGACTGTCCTGGTAACAAATAGTAATCAATCTTTCAGAGAGCAGCACATTTTTAATAACAATACTAAAACTAACTAGAAAAGTACTCATAGTATGCAACCCATTGCCAAGAAGCTTATTTCCTCTTATAGTTGGATTTTTACTATATATTGTAGTTTTGCATTCATTTAATACATAAAAATGACAAAAAGCCAGACACTGCCATTTCCAGAGAAGAAAACACTAACCTTTAAACCTTCAGTCTAACTCTCTATCAAATGAGGTACTATTATTGTATGCCATGCCACAGTGATATTTGTAAACAAATTAACAGCAAATGATAGAAGCAAAAAACAAACTGCATAAATTATGCAGTTATGTGCAAATTCAAACAAAACCCAGAAGGTGATCCCCACTAACCCCCAAATTTAATTAATTCGTTCCTGTTCTAATGTCAGCATTTCTTGAAATTGTCTTCCAACTACGTTTAACTTTTAGGGTTAGTTTGTACACAAACAGATAAAGAGACATATTGACCAACAGAAGAGAAAACACAATCTCGTTGGTGGAGGTAATAATGATGAAAGAATGCTAGTGTAGCTAATCTAATGGTGATGAGTTGAAATGTTTTTGAAAAGTCCTAGACAGAGTAACTTAGAAACTCTTCATTCACAGAGGAACGATGTAAAGTTAAAACATCACCTGTTAAACGGTCCTATTACTTCTTATCTTAAAGATATGCTGTAGCAATATTGTTGTTTAAATCGTACATGTGTGTGCATGTCAGTGTCCATGTTTGTTTACGATGAATATGTATATATTTGTAAAACATACCAAAACAATGAACTTAAGGATTAACCAAGTACTTTTACCTTCCTAATTACAGTAATACTGTGGCATCTGCTTGAAATAATAGTATGTTATTAGGATATAAAGTGTATAGACTATCAATGAACATTGCAACTTTGAATTTAGAATAAATTGACTGAAATCGATTTCTAGCCCTTGTGGTAGTAGACAGTTCAAAACTGGTCTTTATTTCATTCAATCAAGAATCATAAAGCCGAACATTATTGTCGCTTTTATTTTCATCATCATATTTGGGGAGATAACCCCCATGCTTAGATGCTACAAGGTGCATTGAACTCGTCTTTTCTTTCTTAATTCTGCCCTTTATAGATCTTTTGAAGATAGAATCTGTCATAGTCAACAATTGTAGTACTGTTTGACAGCTATGTCACAACAGGAGATCATTTGCTGAAGAGTTCTAAGGTGATCTTTTACTTTGAATTTTCAGAATGCAAGATAAACATTATGTTACAAACAAGTTAAAAATATTATTTTTTCCAAGGTGTCTTTAAAAAGAATAGCTATAATGCTAAATGAAGCTCATTTCATCTTAAGAACTGTAATTTGTTTGAAAAAATGGTCACCACTTTGATGAACTGACTAAGACTTGATAGAAATTCAGAAAGTACTATAAAGAAAATCGAATACTGACCTGCCTGCTCTTGATTGGCTCTCTTAAAATGCTGACCAAAATCATGCTTTGCTCACAATTAAAAATAATTGTGAAGGGGACTTCGATATTATGTAAAATCAGTTGTCTGATTTATTGTTCTGTTTTAAATCAAGGCTTTATTTTCATATCCAGTTGACAATTGTCAAAATTTTATGTCTTTTTCTGGCGAAATCATTGTATGCTGTATGTAAGCACGGTTTCTCTTACACTGGTAACTTGGGAGTTTGTCAATGCAACCTACAACTGTAGTTGAAAAACCTTTTCCTACGCACAAAATGTAAAGTGTTCATTATCTATTTACATCATGCTGTTTTAGATGTACCTTATTGTGGCCTCTTGGTAGTTCTCTAAAATGTACAAAATACCTTTATTGAGGGGTTCTGTATGTGCCTTGAGTTGTCATTTTGAACTCTTCAGATACTTATTCATAATTTTAAGATGCAAATGTAAAAATTGAATAAAGGCTTTGGTTCAGTAGTAAAGCTTTTGACAGGTCAGTGCATTGCCTATAACTTTTTACCGGGGAAAGATGTTTGAATTTACATAACTTTGTTACTTAAAAATCGTTAAAAAGTCTGAGAAGTCGTTACATTTACTTGTAAAGTTGTGTATAAACTGTAACTTCTTCAATTGTAATAATAATATATGCTGTAGTATTACGTAATTAGAACTTTGATATACTGATAATCTGTATGTGAAGGATTATTTAAATTACGACATATTACTGTATATCGAGACTTATAAGAAGAGTAACCTCGACAGTTTTCGTACTTATTTGTAAAATGTGACTTCCTAGACTTTTAACCTGAAGTTTTTTCCCATCCCAGCTACTGAGGCTTAAAAATTCTTATCTATGCAAAAAAAACCCCAACCTGTTACTCTGAGCTTGTAACTCTTTCAAATACGGTATTTTTCAATACCATTTCCATCAAGATCATTACCATATAGTAAAAAGGCCTAAGAAACCAAACGGTACCTCGTGGTTACTTACAGTCCTGCATTCATCACATTATTCATATACATTTTTAGTTCTCAGTCGCAATGACAAAATAATTGCAACCATCTATAGAGTATCTTTGGAGCAGGTGTAAGTTATTTATGTTCTATGAAACAACTTAAAACAATAGAAAATAAATTAGAAAACTCACCAAGCGGATTGATTGATGTACGCGACTCAGTGATCCAAAGATTTAGTTTGAATTGAAAACAACAGGCATCCTGATCACCATATGGCTTTGCCTAACAAATTAGCTCAACTGTTTCTCTATGTTACAAAAATTATTTCTATCTATGATTATAATCGGCAGGTTATTTGTATGTTTGTAAAATTATGAAATACAATCATCGACTACGGGTGACGTCATAGTCTGGCTGAACTTTGCGTAGAAGGAATGTAATAAATTTGTCACAACACCGGTTTTCTGATATTTTTTTTCGTTTCAAAGATGCAAGAAACAGAAGAAAATAAGAACAGGATTAATTTATTCTGCCAGAGTTAGCAAAGCTATCTGAAGGTGATTTGATCAGTATGGGGTGTAAATTTCATAGATCCCGAGTGATAAATGTGTCCCATTTTGGAAAGCAAGGTAAATAGCCTATTATAAATTAAAGTTACAATAAAAGCTATACTTTGTATTTTATGAATCTATGTAATATACATTCATAAGCTTCTATGCTATAGAAATTTTGAAAATAAATTATAACTACTCAGTAAAATAACGTCAGTCTTATTTCTCATTTCTGTTTCTATCTCTGTCTCTCTGTTTTTGTCTCTGTCTCTCTGGCTCTATCTCTCTTTCTCTTTTTCTTTCTCTTTCTCTCATTCTCTATCTATCTATCTATCTATCTATCTATCTATCTATCTATCTATCTATCTATCCATCTATGTATGTATGTATGTATGTATGTATCCATTTATGTATATGTCTATTTATCTATCTGTTCTTCTCTCTTACTAAACATTTTTGAGTTGTATTGCGTTATAACTAGGGGAATTTAAAAGTTGCATTTATTTTTTTAAAAGTTGCATTTATTTTTCGAAAAGTTGCAAAAAGTTGCATTTATTTTCTCAAAAGTTGCACTAATAAGTTGCACTAAAAATAGTTTGATGTTTAGGTGAAATTAAATGAGGTATAGATATCTGTAACTCTTCCTCATGGTATATGTGTCTTTTTACGTTTTTCGCTTTCGACTGATCGTACTAATCTAAATTCTGGATTCTGACTCTTCATTTGAGACGAAATTTACTGGAAAACATATTATACTTCAACATCCCCTGTATGAGATGTAAAAGTTAATTAAACACTTGAAACGATTCTCATAACAAGCAAAGATCATAATCGCATATTAAAGTAATCTACATAAACGACATGTGCTAGTAGTCATTGCAGTGTACGGATTGCATGGAGCCATGAAATTTGGGTAAGGATATATCAACAATAATTTCTAAAACTTTACATAAGTATCTGCATAGCCGTTGACCCTAATAAAAACTTTAGAAAAATGATATGACTGGAGTCCAACATGATTGTAAAGTTACAATGAAACAGAGAATAAACAGAGTCTGATTCACTTCCGGGAATTGAATAGCATAAAAAAGTATTTCTCTATATTCTCCGGTTTGAAATTCCTGTCTTTGCAGAGCATTTTTTTCAGCATAGAAAAGCTTCTTTCCACGCTCACCGATGTTGCCTGGTTCTGCTGAAGCGCTGCATACAGGGATGGAGAAATGTCTGTCCGCTTTAAGTTCATAATGCTATACAGGTCTTCGTTGGCATTCAGACGTTTATCAAGGTATGACTTGATACCAGCGGCGTCTTGTCCCAAAGACAAACTCGGAAGATCTCGATGTGCATCTGCAATAGTGTAGGTTGCAGCCTCACATTTTTCGAGGAGAAGTACGAGAGATTCATAATCTCGTTTCACAGCGAGTAATTCTGAACTTAAGCCAGGTGCAGACACAGCGGCCTGGGCTCTGCTAACCAGAAGTCCTTCTCCTTCGTAAGCTTGCACGATCTCACGAACGGCAGGCAGATGCTGTGCATAATAGAAGGCTGATTTTAACCACGTAGCCCAGCGTGTTAGTACGGGTTCTGGTGGATAACCGATTTCAGAGTACATCTCCTTGCGATCTTTGTTCTTAATCACAGATGCTTTTACGGCGGCAATCAGTGCATCAACTTTGGTGAATTTATGCCTAACGCGCTCAGCGCAGTTGTGAAGCAAGTGTGCCACACATGTCACATGAAATAGGCGTGGGTAGAGGTTCTTCAAAACTTTACCAGCGGCTGTCATGTACCTGGCAGCATCACTTAACAGAAGCACAAAGCGATTTCGATCTCCGCCCAGAATCTTCATTACGTCATCGACTGTGTGTACTATAGTTTGCTGGTTCATTGATGAGTGCCAGGTCTGAAAAATTAAGAAAAGGTATGATCAATCTCACACCCAATTTAAAGACATAGGTAAAACAGTTGGTGGAAAACATAGTATGTATTTCCTTTACTCTTACCCGGTTCACGTTGAATTGCTTGCACTAGTATTGCTGCTTAAACTATCAATGTGAAGGTGTCCATTACCAATCCATATTTTTTTAATTTTACAGTAAATAATACATTTTCTGCTGTAAAGCACGATACAATACTTCCAAAGTGTTATTTAATCGAGTTGTTGAACATGGTGACAACGAAAATAAAGTAGCCTACCGGAACAATAGCTGCCTAATATTCCGTTTGTAAGTAGCGGTATTTGAAAGCTTACCTTGCATGATATGAGGTAGACTTTAGTTGGGTGGTTGACATCTCCTACCAGTGTGTTTACAATTTTTCTCCCAGAAATGTCTGCCTCATCTACAATCATGAACAGATCTTTTTCGACAAGCGATTCTTTCAATCGTTCTACCTCCGTGTCCACCATTGACAAAACTTTTGCTCTGCAGCTAAATTCTGAAGGTGGTCTCTGTCCCAAGTACTCGAATAAACATTTCATATCTGGATTGGTCAATTTGTAGAGTGGTATATCAGCGGACAGAAAAGCTCTAGTAACTCTTTTTAAAAGTTCATCATGTGTAGCTACACTAACAGTGGGTTGCAATATCGTCTGTTTTGCTTGTAGAGCTTTCTTTCCATTCTGATGTTTAACACTTTCCCTGTGCTTGAGTACGGAAGATCGCCGTTCAAATGTAACTGTCGAAGCACATATCTGACAAAACAATTCGCCCCTGGGAGTTGCTTGGAATTCTTGAGGGAATTCCGATGTGTACAACTTAACTTTAGCCACAGAAGACTGAGCTACCTTCGGCATTTTTAAGAGGAAGGAACAAGTACCTTTGGAAAGTATATCGAGAGCTGTTGTAAATTTCTAAATGTAACCGGACTAAAAGCACATTTTACATGGGAATCTCCATGCTCCATTACAACTGATATCCCCCATTAGAAAGTTTTTGTTTTTTTTTAGTTGAGTTACTCGTGAACACCCAACAAATGAAATCCCACCTATTAGAAAATTGTTGTTCTTCGTAGTAGAATTACTCGTGACCACCCAACAATTCGAACCCAGACCTCATTAGGAGAATGATTAATGTGACTCAGTCTACGTCAGATCACCACAACTTTGACACAAGTCATTAGAAGTCATTAGTCTTGGTACTCATTAGTTAAACTACCTTCAACACTAACCGCAAATGTACGGTACCTATATCTAAATTTATGCTCTTCATTTAAGGTTCATTGTGCCAAACACTTGATGTTATTGGCTGAGACACAAAAGTTGCAGTTAATTTGCGATTTAGAGGGAAAATTGCAAAAAGTTGCATTTATTTTGGTAAAGTTGCAATAAAGTTGCATTTATGCACAAACAGGCAAAAGTTGCGCTAACAACCAAAAGTTGCAAAAAAGTTGCGATTATAACTTTGTAAAGGGGTACCCCACACGCGTCAAACTTCGTATTTACACGTTTCTCACCGAGAGAATCTTGTGAAAGAAAGTTGCGATTATGCATTTAAATTGCCCTAGTCATGAGTCGTAAGCTTTTCCTGAGCTACGTTTCAAAAGATACTTCTTCCATCATCAGGCTACTTTAGTGAAGAATATCATTGCCATACGTTTCTCTAATAATTTTGATAATTCTGAACTTTGTGGACTCAGAGGAAGCCATAGATGTAAGAGCTTTATCATGTCATGAGTCGTAAGCTTTTTCTGAGCTACGTTTCAAAAGATACTTCTTCCATCATCAGGCTACTTTAGTGAAGAATATCATTGCCATACGTTTCTCTAATAATTTNCTGTCTCGGCCTCTCTGGCTCTATCTCTCTTTCTCTTTTTCTTTCTCTTTCTCTCATTCTCTATCTATCTATCTATCTATCTATCTATCTATCTATCTAACCATCCATCTATCTGTCTATCTATCTATCTATCTATCTATCCATCTATGTATGTATGTATGTATGTATGTATGTATGTATGTATGTATCCATCTATGTATCTGTCTATTTATCTATCTGTTCTTCTCTCTTACTAAACATTTTTGAGTTGTGTTGCGTTATAACGATGACTAAGTCGGAGATCCAGGAATAACTGAGCTTGACTGTGTTGGTGTTGAAGAATTTATGTAGCTTGTGGGTTTTTTAGAGTATGCTTGATAATTTGCTTTTAAGATGTTGAGTGATGAGTGAATTGTTCGAATGTGCTCTGACATAAAATAGTTCGCTGTTGGTTTTGATAGGGAAAGTTCTTTCCAGTAGGTAAATCGAATGAAATATCAAGAAACATTTTCCTCGGATAAGCAGGTCTGAATTCTAATGGTTAATGGTTAATGGTTTATATATATATAAATATATATATATATATACATATCACTAAACACTGTGATCCAATATTGTCCTAATGGCAACTGACAAGCAAATTTGTATGTGGAGTGAACCATTATATGGTGTAAGGCTGCACTGAAGAGCAGATGAACAGCGAAATACGTATCTGCACATTTTAATGCTTCTCTGCTTTACTTTTATGTTTTTTTTCATTTGATGAGTTCGGTGATGGTGTTTCTCCACAACTATGAAGCACTTGTTCCTATTGTGGCAGTTCAAACATCACAACCTCTCACCGCCTCGGTATTCTTGATTTGCGCATGCCAAGTGTTATTTCACAATATTGTCTTAATTCATTTAATGGGGGTGTTTGAATGGTGCATCAAAACTCAATATAATAAAGATAAAATTTACACCTATATTTTAGCTTTATTCTCAATATCAAACACTCTTGGGATCTTGAGATATACTACCATACTGATATATAAAAATATAGAAACAACCTCCGAAAAATTTTTAATAAGAATAATGTAACACCAGCTATAGCTGTACGGAAAACAAAAGTTCCATCATCAATCCTCACAACAAGAAAATTACGTCACGTGCTACAGCAGGAATTCCTGCGTGCAATTGCAGAATCAAAGAAAATTGTCCACTGAAAAGGAAGGGCAGAGCATCATCCGTTATTTACCAATGTAAAGTTACGGCACCGAATTAACCAACAAAATGCTACATTGGGCTGACCGAAAAAGAGTTCAAACAACGATTTAATGGTCACAAGCAGTCCTTCAACAACGAAAAGTATAAAAACAAGACTAAGCTACCAACTTGCATTTTGTGTTTAAAAGAACAGAATTTGAAACCTTCGTTTGATTGGTCAATCGTAAAACGTGTCAAGGCATATTCGAACTTAACAAAAACGTGCCCGTTGTGCCTACAAGAAAAGCTCGAAATTCTTAGTTACGTAAATAAAACTGAAATGCTAAACAAACGAAGCGAAATTGTTTCAAAATGTCGACATATGAAAAAATATACCCCCGCAAATTGCAAATCAAAAGATTGACAATAGATAATGATTTTCTCATGCCCATTTCCTGTTTTGTAGTTGCACCTTTAATGACTGTTTTGTTATCAATAGTTGCTTTTCAAAAGGTCAGGTCACACAATTATTTGTATAACATCTTTATAGAAAAAATTTTCAAGTGATTATTTGTATATAGCTGAAGATTGTGAAGTTACTGTAAAGTTAGAATTTTTCTTACTCGTTCATCTGATCATATGATAGCTCCTACGTTTCAATGTGGTAGAGCACTGCTGCTGATGACATTTCATATTCATTTATTAATATAAATAAAGATATGAAAATATGTACCCAGTTGTGTCAATAATTGCTTAATGTTAGAAAATACTTATATATATATATATTTTTTTATTAAGTATGAAGATAAAAATCACACACAGGCACAAAGTGGTAAATAATAATACTGTAGTGGCCACAACGTTTTATACTTTCTACAGTTTACACTTTCAGGCCAATAAATTTACGGATACAAATAACATAATCTAAATCCCTATTGCAGTGAAGTAACACTACCTCTTGTCAAAATAACAACTCCAGCCAAGCAAGGATAAATGCGATCTAAAGAAGTTCATTTATGCTAAGAGAACCCAATAAAAGTGCTTCTTCTAATGTGTAACAAAACTAGGCTGGAGTGTAAAAATTCAAAGTAACTAAAATTTTACCTACCAAAACTATAGGAGAGATAAAGTTGCAGGTCAACTATCCTTTGCTTTGTCAAAAACTAAAGACTACGTTTTTGCTAATAAACTGACTAAAAACTTCAGAGTAAATAACGTCGCACACAGCTGACTAGAACATTAAAGCACTAATCCTTCTTACAAGCACAACAATGCTGCCAGAGATAATATGTGTCTGCAGGCTAGCTTGAAGAACTAATGCAATATCCAGTAGAAGATTACAGAATTTGTGTTCTTTTGTGCTTTTTGAAAGGGAAGCAGGAAATTACATTCGATGAGTAGGAAATGTCCTCCCAAATATGCTGGCCTTTAAATCTACAGTTTTATTCCAGAATAGGCTATCCATTTAAGCTCTGTTTTCCCTTGTCACACTTGTTAAATCAATTTACAACGTTATTGGATAATAATGCAAAACCTCAAGGCTTTTCTTGGAGTACAATCGCCCAACACTCTAACGTTATTGAGTCTGTATTGTTTAAGATACACAACCGTGGAACAAAAATGTACTTGTTTGAAAGCGAAAATGTGGTAGGATTTTCATTGGTCATTTTTAAATAACCTGAAAATTATTAAGCAAAATTTTCTCAGCACATGAGATCGGATATTTACTAATACACATAACATGTTACAGGAAATAACCATACATTTATTTATACATACAATAATATAAAATGAAAGTACTCAGAGAAATAATGTGTTGAAATATGTTGCCATAGTCTCGTCCTGTAAACACTATCAATTGCAGAGCAATGGCAAGGAAACAGGTTAATTGGACAAAAGTCCTTGATAGAGACGCCCTTCTTTGCAAGAACAACAAAAGTCTTTTAAGAACTACTTAAGTGTCGAGGACAATTAACGAGTGATTTACCATCAACCAATAATAAAAACCAAAGGGTTAAATTGAAAATACATTTATATAAAAAATGCTGAGATAACTGTTTTCTTAGTGATAGAAAGTGCAAAAGTAGAAAATACTATGCAATGTACTACATCGTGTGAAAATAAACAAACAACTTTTAATAAGAAAGATAAAAAGCCCTTATAGAACTAGTTTTTGAAGCTCAAAGACTTTTGACTGTTCTAGAATTATTTTTAATGATAATGATTGAAGTATTATTTATTTTCTTTGACCAGGTCTGCTTTCAATAAAATTTTATTTCAATTATGACAATTTTTTTCAAACAAGCTTTATTATCTAAGCTTTATATAAGCTCTGGTTTTGACAATTCTGTTCTTGAATAAACTGCACTCCTTAAGGCAACATATAATAGTTGTTTTGCACAATTTTATGATGTGTATTGAAGGTGCTGTTTTTTAATAACGTTTATGATTCATCTTCTTACCACGTTCAGTGAAATTGAGCCAAGTACTTACCATTAGTTTTGCATGCCTTTCGGTAAACTGATTTTGTCTCTGGTGCTTTCGGAAATCTCATTCAGACACAGGGTATAGAAATTTCTATTTTAAGGTTATTGGATGGCCTTGTTTTTGGTAGTGTGAATGCTAGCGTTTTTTGTTTATAGAACTATTTTGCTGCTTTATTCAATTTATGTATACATATTTATATATCTATTGGTCTTATTCCATGTAGCAGGTATGCTTCATTTAACATTTCTAATGGGTGTGGTACAAATTCCTTAGTTTTTTGTTTTGTGTACATTGTTGAAAAGAGTACTTGCTCTAATCAAAAAATAGTTTTATTTTGATTGTCTTAGTTTATATTGTTTCACACATAAACATGTGTGATCTTAGCTTCTTTATTAAAAAGCAACATTATTTTTGTATTTTCCTGTATTTTATCAGAGATGCATTTTACGATTAAGCTTCTGTGAGAGTTTTTGACCCTAGGGTGCAATGAAACAGGATAGCAGAGTTTTGATAAGATGAACATCATGGGCTACCTAGTTACTAAATGCCCACGGAAGAGACAATATTTTGTTAATACAAAGATTATGAGAACGAATTTAGAAATTTTGATCAAATACGTAGATTTTAATTATGATTCCATAGAATAGTAATAATCACTTCAAATAAAACAAACCCACAAAAGCATGAATAATGTATTTTCTGCTCTCAAATAGTAGGAACTCAAATGGTTATTCAGTAAAGATCTTAATGACGTTGGACTCATTTCACTATTTCAACCCACCCTTTCTGTATTTATGGAACAGCTGGCCCAACGAAAGGTATTATGTAAGGTAAGAGTAGCCACTAAAAGAAGGAATACAACCAAGCTCACATAAAGTTCTGTTTTACCTTGTGATTGAACCAACCATGCTATTTTTCCCACTCCTACATATCAATCTTTTGTCTAATGAAGAAAGTTAATAAGGCAGAAGAGAAAAAATTTGGAGGATATACTTCCCTTTCTCAAAGGTTTCCTCCAAAAAGCATGGGCAAATCTATAGCAGATACATTTACTGGTTCTGAAAAAGGGAGCTCAGTAAGGATGATAGTATTAAGGAAAAATGAATCCTGCTAAACTCTGCCTGATAGGTCCACAGTTCAGTCATTGCAAACTTCATTAAAAATCGTATAGGTCCTCAATATAAGATGACGATTGATGCGCTGTTTGAGAATTTCGTTCAATTTGGTGCACTTATACCAGTTAAAATGCACATTCTTTTGTCCCATCTAAATCATTTTCCTGAGAATTGTGGATGCCTAAGTGAAGAAAAAAGTGGTCGCTTTTACCAAGATATCCATATGGTAAAGAAAAACATTTCAGGACGAAAGGATGTAAGGTATCTATCCGACTACTGCTGTGGCCTAAAAGAAGATATGGCGCTACCTACTGCAATTCAAATTTCATGAAGAAAACATTCATTGGAGAATAACTTCTTCAATTTGTGATATTCTCCTTGGTATATATAATAATACTTAATAAACATTCTGTGAATAGCTCTTTGCAATATGGACCATTATATTTCATTCACATATAAAACGATGATTCTATAGAAATTTCTGGCGCATGCATTTAATTAAAAAAATTAAACTGATTGGGTAAACGGAGCAGGATGTTTCAAATTTACTGAAGAAAATTGGTTTAAAATCAGTTGTTGTGTGTTAGATCTTACAGTACACTAGTGTAATAGATTAAGCAAATAACTTCTTATTTCAACACAAATTTTACAGGTTATTAAATTGTCTGTCTTTTACAAAAATCATATGTTGGTACCTCTAATGATATGCTCATTACAAGGAATAATATTATTAGGTTAAATTTTCACAAAACATTGAAAGAAAAAAATGATAAGACTAGGAATTATTGATTGTTTGGATTGAGGGATGAGATAAACAAGAAGAAAAGAGAGCAGAAAGCAATTTTGAAACTGAAATTTTTTTTAAATTTCTCAAAATTGTCTAAATACATGGGAATGTTTAATAGTTACTAGGTGGGCAGGATTCACAAAAAAGCTTACAGATTTTAGCCCCAGTCTTTAGGCTGAATACTTTTCTCTGTCTTACCAAGCTTTTTCAAAGTATAAAAAAGTAAAAGGACACACTAATAATTAGGTATTAGATTGATTCTTATCTTTCACACAAATTAAAGAAATATATTTTTGCTTCTTCATAACGTATTAGCTCTTTCTTCTCAAGTAAAGGTCTAAAACAAAGTCTTTGCATTCAACGTTATTTTGATTTAGCTCTAAACATTCTAGAGTTGGAGGCAGAAAAAGAGATGATATTTAACGGTTACCAATCTTTACAGGGAGACTGCACTTCGGTAATGTAAGATAATACTATAAAAATGATAATAATTGTGAAACTAAATATAAACATTAAATATTAATCAAACTATATATATATATACGTCGCGAGCAAATAAAGCACTGCAACTTTATTACGACTCAGAGTTTTATATTCTCATAACATTCTTCAGGTTTTATATGAATAGATTTCACCTTAAATCGCTTCAGAGAATATTTGATTGTTCATATTTACATAAATATATTTAAATGTTTTATGTTATTTTTGGATTTTTAATGTGAAACTACAGAGTATAAACAACACAGGAAATTTAGTTATTTATCCAGAGAACTTTTTATGATCCAGAACTGGAAAAAGCCTGCTTCGCCAAGCTTACTCCTGGGATGAAAACCTCGAAAATAAAATGGGAGTCCGACGCGCAAAAAAAGCGCGGAGAATATTTCTTTATCATAGTCAAACTTAATCAAATAAATCAAATTATATTTTTTACTACTTCGATTTTTAAGTATCCCCAGAGAAACTATGGGCTTTTTTCTCAAATAGCTGTGAATTAGTTTCAGTTCAAGAGATCTGCTATATCTTAAAAATATAGTAATGACAACAAGAATAGAAAAAAAACCTATAATTAAAAAAGCAAGCGACTGTTTTGGTTGGAAAATCTTCTGCGACGTAAACAAGTAATAAAGAAATAGACAGGAATCAAGAAAGTAACAGTAAAAAAAACTGCCACCTTTTTGTCGTAATGAATATAGCATCAAATCACATCAGGAAGAGGGGGAGTTAACTGATTCTGTTTGACTTGTTGGTGTATAAGTCCATTGGTCAAGCTTAGAGAAGAAAAGCTTTTAAAAAATAATGAATATTGGCAAGGCAAGACAGGAAATCTTTTGCATTTCTTGCGTGGAGTAATGGAGGAAATACCAGGGAAAAAATATCTGCTTCTATTTTGTGATCTTTGAGAAGACTGTTGATAGCATTGCATGATTTAGATAATTATAGCGACAGCTCAAACAGCTTGAGGATTGACCAAGATGTATCGGATAGACACAGATGCTGAGATCTCTGGATAGTAAGGAAGCTGCTTGGAGGAAAGGAAAACAAAGGTTTCCTTATTATATTATATTGGAGAATACAATTTACTTTCTTGATTAAAATGATTCCCTTGTAGCTAAGAGTAAACCCCTTCACTAGAAATTGTGATATTGCTATTACAAGAAACAAAGTACTTGGCGGTCACCGTGGAGCTTTCAGACATTCTTCGCATAACCAATTTCTAGTCATGAACTAACATAATTCTCTGTACTGACAAAGTAGAACGTGTTAGTGTAAGAGTAGGTAAGAAAATGAAATCATCGGATTTTCTTAGACACTCATGTAGATCGAGCCTTTCAAGTTTAATAAGTGCAGTAGGTAATGTCAACATATAATGGTGAAAAATTAATTTTTGTTCAACAGCGTTGTGAAATTGCCAACTTTATCCTACCAGACTCCCTACTGAATATGCATATGGAACACTTTTAAATTTTACAGACCTAAATCAATAAAACGTATCGATAAACAATACCTATTTATGTTATCACAAGATAACAATACTAATGTCTCCGACAATCCGGATTCATTGACCTTTTTGAAGTGGTGATTATGTAGATATTTTGGTTCTGAAAGGATCGGCAAAGATATTTGTGGTCTGATATTTTGAGGGCTATAAAAAGATTATTGGTCTAAACTTGACATTATCCGATTTAAGATTATGAGGGCTAAAAATATTTATTTGGGTTACATGTGTTCATTTTCCCGAGAGAAAGGGTTTTGTGCATGATTTTGGGATCTCTTGAGAGGAAGATATTCCAAAACACTATTGTCAATTAAAAAGAATCAAAAGCAGTTTTTTTTCAGCTTTTTAAAATTGAACAACATATTTTGGTTTTTGAAAATGTGGTCAACATTTTTTGGGTCTTTCCAAGTTATGGAAAACATATTCGGTGGTCTTATAACATGCGTGAGGCGATTAACCCTACTAAAAAGTCAACGAGTTTTCCACTAAAGGAATATTCTGTTACTTTCCTAAAAAGAGGTAAAGTGCAATTGAAGATACAACCAGTGATGCATGTTCTTTTAAACGCAATTCAGAAAGATGTAAGCTGTATAAAGGCAGACTCCAACAAATGAAGTCAAACAAACTAAAATAAAAATTCCGTGCACAAAAATAGGCCCTACTCTTACGTAAAGAATATTTACAATGAACAAGATATGAATGGGAAAAACATGGCAAAGTAGCATTTATATAGGTAACTTTTACATCCTTGAGTTTATATTGAGATAAACAGCACAGCCTGATTCAATCATTAATTCGGTCAATAATGAGTGATTACAAAAGCCAAAATGGTAGCATTAACAATACCATTGTAAGTGAATTTAGAAGTTTTCTTAACTGGGAAATCTATAAAGTAAATTGAATAGTAAACATTTTGCCTGGAGAGGAGTTTGATTATTGAACATTTGCCAAAGACAAAGTGTTCTAGATATTTCGTTTATAAACCCTCACCACTCCCTCTAAACCTAGCCTTTTTGTGCTTGGAGTATATAGAATAATGAGGAGACGGGGCTTTGTACCAAATCCGGTTGAAAAGCTGCCGTAGGTTATGGTTTGAATAAAACTACAAACAAGAAACTTTTTATACTAAGGAAACATTGCTCTAGCAAAGCGACGGGTCCCACCATAATATTTTGATATTGACTGGAAGGAGAGAAGTTAACCGCACTTACTATGAATATATGTCAAGCATTACAACAAGCATTACAACAAAATGTCTGTTGGGCACATAGAGCGCATATGCGCTGTTAATGTAAAATAATCTCACTTTATGATGTCGTAGTAGACCCTACACAAAGATTATATGTAAAGCACAATATTGCTATAATAACATTTAGACTCGACCCACTTTCATCTTTTTTGTTTAAAATGTCTTTTGGAAGAACTATACGAGGGTGGTCAAAAATGAGATCTTTTTAATCTGGAAGACGGTTGAGTTTGATTTTGATTTTGGGTGGAAGATGAAAATTGTTTTTATACAGCTTATATTCATCAGATCTCGAATATTTATACTCTTTTTATGGATAACCGATATGTTTTTAAAAAACTGATTTGATTTCCTTTTTTAACATTTTTAAGAATTAATAATTCAATAACTTACGCAACATTTATACATGAAATTATTTGCAATGTAACCTAATGCACCTCTTCATGGTATGAGAATGAGGAGATTCAGTAAGTATATCTATTTTCTGTCTCCAACTTCGATATCACTGTTTTTACAAAAATAGAATTTTGTTACATCCTGAATATAAAACGAGTTTTAGTTCTAGATTAAAGAATTATAGTATGATCAGTCAAAAACAATCAGCTTCAGGTTCAAACCAAGATCTGTGCCTCTCTTGACCCTCTTTTCTCTGAAATGAGCCGTGGAAGCTTGTTTCTTTACTCGATCAATTGTGTCATTTGATATTTCAATTCCACTTTTACTTTCACTTCCACATTTTCTACTTTTTAAGAATTTTTTTCTTTTTGTTTTCCTTTTTAACTCAAAATTACAGAACTTTAACAGCATTTCTACCTGTTGCTAGTTTAAACCAAGATCTGTGCCTCTCTTGACCCTCTTTTCTCTGAAATGAGCCGTGGAAGCTTGTTTCTTTACTCGATCAATTGTGTCATTTGATATTTCAATTCCACTTTTACTTTCACTTCTACATTTTCTACTTTTTAAGAATTTTTTTCTTTTTGTTTTCCTTTTTAACTCAAAATTACAGAACTTTAACAGCATTTCTACCTGTTGCTAGTTTAAACCAAGATCTGTGCCTCTCTTGACCCTCTTTTCTCTAAAATGAGCCGTGGAAGCTTGTTTCTTTACTCGATCAATTGTGTCATTTGATATTTCAATTCCACTTTTACTTTCACTTCCACATTTTCTACTTTTTAAGAATTTTTTTCTTTTTGTTTTCCTTTATAACTCAAAATTACAAAACTTTAACAGCATTTCTACCTGTTGCTATTTATGTTAAATGTGCTGAATTAAATTGTAATCTTGTGAGGGAACTATTCTCCTTAATTTTCATTTGAAAAAAATAGAATATTTGTAAAACAGAAATCATAACTCTTTCAAAATAAGTGTTATCATCAAACTAACAAAAAACTGACATAAATAAATTGGTAAGTCATAGATTTAACAGGATACTTACAATAATGTTCCATCTGAGAAAACTTACCGCGCTTAAAACTTTCTCTTACTATACACTTATTTTCAATTGTTTAAAGTATAAGCCAGATAGGATTGCAAATGAGAGTCCAATATACATTGCATTTATGGGATAGTTATAATTGCCTTTAACCCCAAAAGTAATGTAAGCCTAGATACGCCGGACAACATGACTACAAAAGAATCAAAAATAGATTGTGCGCAATGGCAAAAGTGAGGTAATTAGTAAAAAAGCACCTTATTTAATGACATCATGGGGTGAATACAAAACCATTGTAGACCTCATTCAAAAAGATTCTGAAAAGAATCAGAATTTATTAAAATTCGGTCAAATGTATTTGAAGTAGTTGTAATCACAAATCAAGCTAATTGGAAGAAATATTAATCGCATGAAATCAATAGACTGGGTGTGAGTCGATCATCAAATATAATTGAGGTTAGCAAAACACTCAGTTTTCAGTGTGGAGTGTATAAAATTCTTATGACCAAGTAAAAAACAAAGCAAGTATTAAACCCTAACAATCACTTCGTTTTAACTTTTGTTTTTTGTTGCTAGGGTAGAAACAACTGGTACAGCTAATGAAAGAAAGAACGGTATTACCTCGTTTGAAAGAGATTTGGAAATGGTCATTTTATCTTTGAGCTGTCGAATTGTTGTGATTACCGTAGTAAAACTGCTTGTAAAATTATCCAACGTTATTTTTTGAAGTGGATAACATCAATCTAAAAGCACAATTGTAAATGGTTTCAAAAGTCAACATTTGATATTTGTCAATTATTCATAGAAACTCTTGCCACCATAAGTTACAATTAGGTAGAATAACACCATAATATTTCAGATTAATAATCTACCTAATAATTGTTTGTCTATTTTCTTGTAAAACCTGTAATGCCTCTTGTCTAGGCAAAACTATCCAACACTCAAAGACAGGCTTGAAAAGAGTTTTTGCTGATAATTAATCATTCATATAAATCAACTGTTGTTTGCATCTATAATTGATATAGCCCTAGTAGCCAAAAGATTCCTCCCAAACAGCCTTCTGGCTCTAAAATTTATACGACGTAGCTGTTGGAAACAGTATCTACTCTACCAAAAGACAATACTGAATATAGTAAGCAATAGCCTCCGAGTTAAATTTTCTTAAAAATGACTCCTACCTCATCTTTTGGACAAAGGAATAATCAGAGTCTAAATGGTTTATCTTGACTCTGATTATTGGAAACAGTATCTACTCTACCAAAAGACATTACTGAATATAATAAGCAATAGCGTCGGAGTTAAATATTCTTAAAAGAACTCCTACCTCAACTTTTGGACAAAGGAATAATCAGAGTCTAGATGGTCTATCTTGACTCTGATTATTGGAAACAGTATCTACTCTACCAAAAGACAATACTGAATATAGTAAGCAATAGCGTCCGAGTTAAATTTTCTTAAAAAAGTCTCCTACCTCATCTTTTGGACAAAGGAATAATCAGAGTCTAGATGGTCTATCTTGACTCTGATTATTGGAAACAGTATCTACTCTACCAAAAGGCAATACTGAATATAGTAAGCAATAGCCTCCGAGTTAAATTTTCTTAAAAAAGACTCCTACCTCATCTTTTGGACAAAGGAATAATCAGAGTCTAGATGGTCTATCTTGACTCTGATTATTGGAAACAGTATCTACTCTACCAAAAGACAATACTGAATATAGTAAGCAATAGCCTCCGAGTTAAATTTTCTTAAAAAAGACTCCTACCTCATCTTTTGGACAAAGGAATAATCAGAGTCTAGATGGTCTATCTTGACTCTGATTATTGGAAACAGTATCTACTCTACCAAAAGACAATACTGAATATAGTAAGCAATAGCCTCCGAGTTAAATTTTCTTAAAAAAGACTCCTACCTCATCTTTTGGACAAAGGAATAATCAGAGTCTAGATGGTCTATCTTGACTCTGATTATTGGAAACAGTATCTACTCTACCAAAAGACAATACTGAATATAGTAAGCAATAGCCTCCGAGTTAAATTTTCTTAAAAAAGACTCCTACCTCATCTTTTGGACAAAGGAATAATCAGAGTCTAGATGGTCTATCTTGACTCTGATTATTGGAAACAGTATCTACTCTACCAAAAGACAATACTGAATATAGTAAGCAATAGCCTCCGAGTTAAATTTTCTTAAAAAAGACTCCTACCTCATCTTTTGGACAAAGGAATAATCAGAGTCTAGATGGTCTATCTTGACTCTGATTATTGGAAACAGTATCTACTCTACCAAAAGACAATACTGAATATAGTAAGCAATAGCCTCCGAGTTAAATTTTCTTAAAAAAGACTCCTACCTCATCTTTTGGACAAAGGAATAATCAGAGTCTAGATGGTCTATCTTGACTCTGATTATTGGAAACAGTATCTACTCTACCAAAAGACAATACTGAATATAGTAAGCAATAGCCTCCGAGTTAAATTTTCTTAAAAAAGACTCCTACCTCATCTTTTGGACAAAGGAATAATCAGAGTCTAGATGGTCTATCTTGACTCTGATTATTGGAAACAGTATCTACTCTACCAAAAGACAATACTGAATATAGTAAGCAATAGCCTCCGAGTTAAATTTTCTTAAAAAAGACTCCTACCTCATCTTTTGGACAAAGGAATAATCAGAGTCTAGATGGTCTATCTTGACTCTGATTATTGGAAACAGTATCTACTCTACCAAAAGACAATACTGAATATAGTAAGCAATAGCCTCCGAGTTAAATTTTCTTAAAAAAGACTCCTACCTCATCTTTTGGACAAAGGAATAATCAGAGTCTAGATGGTCTATCTTGACTCTGATTATTGGAAACAGTATCTACTCTACCAAAAGACAATACTGAATATAGTAAGCAATAGCCTCCGAGTTAAATTTTCTTAAAAAAGACTCCTACCTCATCTTTTGGACAAAGGAATAATCAGAGTCTAGATGGTCTATCTTGACTCTGATTATTGGAAACAGTATCTACTCTACCAAAAGACAATACTGAATATAGTAAGCAATAGCCTCCGAGTTAAATTTTCTTAAAAAAGACTCCTACCTCATCTTTTGGACAAAGGAATAATCAGAGTCTAGATGGTCTATCTTGACTCTGATTATTGGAAACAGTATCTACTCTACCAAAAGACAATACTGAATATAGTAAGCAATAGCCTCCGAGTTAAATTTTCTTAAAAATGACTCCTACCTCATCTTTTGGACAAAGGAATAATCAGAGTCTAGATGGTCTATCTTGACTCTGATTATTGGAAACAGTATCTACTCTACCAAAAGACAATACTGAATATAGTAAGCAATAGCCTCCGATTTAAATTTTCTTAAAAAAGACTCCTACCTCATCTTTTGGACAAAGGAATAATCAGAGTCTAGATGGTCTATCTTGACTCTGATTATTGGAAACAGTATCTACTCTACCAAAAGACAATACTGAATATAGTAAGCAATAGCGTCCGATTTAAATTTTCTTAAAAAAGACTCCTACCTCATCTTTTGGACAAAGGAATAATCAGAGTCTAGATGGTCTATCTTGACTCTGATTATTGGAAACAGTATCTACTCTACCAAAAGACAATACTGAATATAGTAAGCAATAGCCTCCGATTTAAATTTTCTTAAAAAAGACTCCTACCTCATCTTTTGGACAAAGGAATAATCAGAGTCTAGATGGTCTATCTTGACTCTGATTATTGGAAACAGTATCTACTCTACCAAAAGACAATACTGAATATAGTAAGCAATAGCCTCCGATTTAAATTTTCTTAAAAAAGACTCCTACCTCATCTTTTGGACAAAGGAATAATCAGAGTCTAGATGGTCTATCTTGACTCTGATTATTGGAAACAGTATCTACTCTACCAAAAGACAATACTGAATATAGTAAGCAATAGCCTCCGATTTAAATTTTCTTAAAAAAGACTCCTACCTCATCTTTTGGACAAAGGAATAATCAGAGTCTAGATGGTCTATCTTGACTCTGATTATTGGAAACAGTATCTACTCTACCAAAAGACAATACTGAATATAGTAAGCAATAGCCTCCGATTTAAATTTTCTTAAAAAAGACTCCTACCTCATCTTTTGGACAAAGGAATAATCAGAGTCTAGATGGTCTATCTTGACTCTGATTATTGGAAACAGTATCTACTCTACCAAAAGACAATACTGAATATAGTAAGCAATAGCCTCCGATTTAAATTTTCTTAAAAAAGACTCCTACCTCATCTTTTGGACAAAGGAATAATCAGAGTCTAGATGGTCTATCTTGACTCTGATTATTGGAAACAGTATCTACTCTACCAAAAGACAATACTGAATATAGTAAGCAATAGCCTCCGATTTAAATTTTCTTAAAAAAGACTCCTACCTCATCTTTTGGACAAAGGAATAATCAGAGTCTAGATGGTCTATCTTGACTCTGATTATTGGAAACAGTATCTACTCTACCAAAAGACAATACTGAATATAGTAAGCAATAGCCTCCGATTTAAATTTTCTTAAAAAAGACTCCTACCTCATCTTTTGGACAAAGGAATAATCAGAGTCAAGATGGTCTATCTTGACTCTGATTATTGGAAACAGTATCTACTCTACCAAAAGACCATACTGAATATAGTAAGCAATAGCGTCCGAGTTAAATTTTCTTAAAAAAGACTCCTACCTATTCTTTTGGACAAAGGAATAATCAGAGTCTAGATGGTCTATCTTGACTCTGATTATTGGAAATAGTATCTACTCTACCAAAAGACAATACTGAATATAGTAAGCAATAGCCTCCGAGTTAAATTTTCTTAAAAAAGATTCCTACCTTATCTTTTGGACAAACGAATAATCAGACTCTAGATGGTCTATCTTGACTCTGATTATTGGAAATAGTATCTACACTACCAAAATACAAAACTGAATATAGTAAGCAATAGCCTCCGATTTAAATTTTCTTAAAAAAGACTCTTACCTCATTTTTTGGACAAAGGAATAATCAGAGTCTAGATGGTCTATCTTGACTCTGATTATTGGAAACAGTATCTACTCTACCCAAAAACAATACTGAATATAGTAAGCAATAGCGTCCGATTTAAATTTTCTTAAAAAAGACTCTTACCTCATCTTTTGGACAAAGGAATAATCAGAGTCTAGATGGTCTATCTTGACTCTGATTATTGGAAACAGTATCTACTCTACTAAAAGACCATACTGAATATAGTAAGCAATAGCCGCCGAGTTAAATTTTCTTAAAAAAGACTCCTACCTCATCTTTTGGACAAAGGAATAATCAGAGTCAGGATGGTCTGTCTTGACTCTGATTATTAGAAACAGTATCTACTCTACCAAAAGACCATACTGAATATAGTAAGCAATAGCCTCCAAGTTAAAGTTTCTTAAAAAAGACTCCTACCTCGTCTTTTGGACAAAGGAATAATCAGAGTCAGGATGGTCTATCTTGACTCTGATTATTGGAAATAGTATCTACTCTACCAAAAGACCATACTAAATATAGTAAGTAATAGCCTCCGAGTTAAATTTTTTTTAAAAAGACTCTTACCTCATCTTTTGTACAAAGGAATAATCAGAGTCTAGATGGTCTATCTTGACTCTGATTATTGGAAATAGTATCTACTCTACCAAAAGACAATACTGAATATAGTAAGCAATAGCCTCCGAGTTAAATTTTCTTAAAAAAGATTCCTACCTTATCTTTTGGACAAACGAATAATCAGACTCTAGATGGTCTATCTTGACTCTGATTATTGGAAATAGTATCTACACTACCAAAATACAAAACTGAATATAGTAAGCAATAGCCTCCGATTTAAATTTTCTTAAAAAAGACTCTTACCTCATTTTTTGGACAAAGGAATAATCAGAGTCTAGATGGTCTATCTTGACTCTTATTATTGGAACACGTATCT
>RDPX01000112.1:227048-284590 GCA_003991215.1 Morbakka virulenta | reverse complement strand
GAAATCAGAAATTTAAAATTGTGTTTAAATTCCCAATAATGAAAATGGAAGTAAAATCCTTTAATAGTTTACTGGTCCATCTATAATTCGTTTCACAAGTAAAAATAGAGAATCGAACGCCTTCTTTGTTGGTGGCCAGAGTTATATCACTACTATGCCTAATATTTGTGCGATTCAGATTTATAGAGTTTTTTCTCTGAATGAGTTAATATTTTGTACATTGTAATTTCTCAAAACAGTATTTTTTCGAAGTGATATTTGTTGAAATGTGTTACTTTTGGTGTTAAAGTTGCTTCTTTGCCTAATACATGTCTATGTCCGGTATTACAGTCCAACACAAACTTCCATCTGTGCTGTTCTAGAATAGTTGATCATATTTAGAGACTGCTGTTTATTTAAGTACCTTTTACTTTCACTCACAAAATTTTATCACTTTTAAAAACGCTTTTATTGCATGTACCAAGCATGCATGGACACTTTATAGGAAATATTAAAAAGCCTAACAAAATTCTTGCATTTTAACATTAACACGAAATCTAAAGTTTCCTCTACATCAATATAATTTCTCTCTAATAAATCAGGTCATTAACACAGATATCTCAGTAAAACAAATGTTTAGGTCAGGAACTTTTCTGATTTTATATTCACGTCATTGTGGAGATGTTTGCAAGACTTCCTCTGCGATAACCAAAGATAAATACATAAAGAGTAGAGCAAGACAAAATGTTAGCATGAAAGGCATTTTCAACCAAATTTAACTATGGACGTGCATACACACGCTTGGTTGACACCAAAAGTCAGATGGAACAAATAAGTACTCAACTTTGTTTGAAAGTGACAACATTTGAGGTCATTTGAAAAACACCACAAATATACCATTTATGCTAGAAAGGTGTTTGAAATCCCTCATTATATTGCATATTTATTTAAGCGAATACTGTCTTCTGCAACAATCTAGTTTTAAAAAATGAATATTCAGCTATGTCCTACAAAGTATTGTTTATGACGTCTGGTAAATAAACTGACTCGTTGAAGAAAATAAGATGTAGTGACGTAGTGTGATTGAAAATTGATGCTTTTAATGAACTTGTTTTGAAAAACTGAGGTTTTTCTAAACGGCTTTACTAATACGAGTCTTTCTCTTTTTTAATGTAAAATATAACCCTGAATTATAAATTTTTGTATCCTTTGTGGACAAATTGTGAAGCACATTATCAGTTTCAGAGCCTTGATTTATTTTCTCAAACGCCTATGATGCAAAAGAAAACAGAAATATTGGTTGAATGGCGAATTTCACTTATTTCATTTCTATTTAAGGACATCAATGTAGTGAATTTTTATAACATCTGCGCTGCAATCCATTTAATTTTGTATTTATTGCTGTGTTATTTAGGCTGAAAGCTACTCATAACAAGAAAAGCAGCAGCTTAGATTTTTGTTATAATATATTTCTTGTAAAGGCTTTTTTCAAAAGGAATTTTAAATCTTTTTGTCGTTGATAAGCTGTGAATAGGGTTCCTCTGACTCTGACGCTGACTGATAATAATTAATAGCTTGAAGACCCTTTCAAAACTTTTCTAGTTTAAATTTACTACCAGCCAAAATGAACATTCTCAGATGAACCAGTTTTTTACCCAGTTTAGTCAGATTCAGTTTCTATCCAATTTATGATTTGGAAAAACATATTAGAATTTCGTTACTTTCCGTTCTTAGCAGTGTTGGTGTTTTTAATCCATAGTTAACATGGTTTATGGATTGGCGTTGAGTAAAGCATGTTTCTCAACATGTATTTTTGGACAGGTATCTCCTCGGAATGCTAGTTACAACTGGCACTGTTGAGTACTTCGTTGAGTCTGGATAAGTACATTTAGCAGTTTCAGTTTGAAATAAGCAAAATAAAAGTCTGCACAGTAAAATGCTGCAATTACAAAGAGTGTTGGTATCCAATTGATTTATTCTTAGGGAATCAAATACCTTTATATCTGGAAATGAAAATGATCTGGTAACTAAGCATCAGGATGATAGTTGGTCCACTGTTGGTGAAATAAGCAAACATATGTATTTCAGAATCATCAAATCATGTCACCCACGTGGTACTGAATTCGGCTTTGCTAGCCAATATCATACCTGTCATCTCATTTGCGACGCACACAATATTGACTTAAACGAATTTTTGAATTTATCCATTTTCTAGCTATTGAAATGGGAACCTGGAATAGATTTAATGGGAATTACCTGAAAGATGATTATCTGTCTAGGTAAATATCTGCTTAACTTGAATGGTAAATAGCTAGGAAATATTCCATGATATTTGTAAACAGCAGACCATTCTCTTGATAATATCAGCTTTTATGATACCGGAAGGTTTAACAATGAGCTGTTTTATTGTTTATAAAATACTGTCAAAATATGTCTAATCTTACTGTATTTTATCTACTGAGTTTAATTTTTTTTAAATTGTTCTAACTTGATCAATACTATACCTTAAAAACTTACAATATGAATAACTTCTTACTCCCGTATGTGAACTCATATATGTAATATTATATATGTACATATACATATATACAAAATTAATAGATATTAATAGATATCTTAACAGGTGTTTGCTGCACATCTGCATGTTTTGGAGTGCAGCTGACTGATAAATATTGTTTTTTTAAGGGCTTTATTGAGTTAATTTGTGGAATGCTAGAAATGTGCACTAGGATTTAAGGCCAGACGTTGAACTGCACATATTTATGCACACCACAGTTGTTTTCTTACTAGATCTAAAATGTAGTATTTTATATGCAACTTGTTTTCATGATCTTTTATAATTGACTAGCTTTGGTGAGCAATATCCAAGTACATGTCAAGATTCTGATCAAAATCCTTCCATTGATGATGCATAAGGTTTACTTCCTTATTTTCTCTTTAAACATTTTTACGCCTTTCCCAACTTGTTTTCTATTTTTCTCTCTTATCCCAACTTCTCAGTTTTTAACAAGGATTTACAGTTCAATAAAGTTTTTCATGCTTTTTTTTCTTTTCCTTTATTTGTGAAAGGGATATTTTTCAATGAGTAGACAATCGTAAAATACTACTTTGGCAGTTAACTATCATCCATGCATAATACATGACACTTTTCAAGCATTCAATCCGTCATTATAATTAATTCGAAATTTCTGTATTTTTTCATTTCAATCTTCAACTTCTCTTTTTTTTATTCTAAGAGCAAGTATCAAATTTAAAAAACGCATTTTCTGAAATAAACGTACATTACAAAAATCCTACCTTATGAACCCAGTTTCAAGCTTAATGTTTCATTAAACTTTTCTTTTATGAAAATTTAAATGCATTCAGAAACTTTTAACTTGATTTTTATCTCTTTTAATTGATGCTCGGTTCACTTAGTTTCGAAAGGAGACACGTTCTCATGAGGATACAGGTCTCAAATTTGATATGATATCTGGGTTTTACAAGATCTTTACAATATTGGATGAAAATTAAAGCTATCCATTAAAAAAGATTGCAGCATTTTGGGTCTCAACAAAACTCCTATAGTTGTGGTTATTGTACCCCAAGGACAATTTAGAAAGCTAAACTGAAAGTCGGCTCATACATTTGTCAACAGGAAAAAAGTAAATGTTATCATCTGAATGTCGTGGCCTTACTTCACAATAACTCTTTTAATATTCGTATCGTCGGACTTGTTTTATCTAATTATGCTTTTGGATCTTAATCGTTTCCCTTTCAAATCAACCATTACATTACAACTGTGCAAAATGCAAAGCAGCTAATCATGGAGCTGATTACAGGCTACTGACCAAATCCATGAACAAGTTGAAGGGATAGATTTTTAATATTCGTATCGTCGGACTTGTTGTTATCTAATTATGCTTTTGGATCTTAACCGTTTCCCTTTCAAATTNTTAAAAAAGATTGCAGCATTTTGGGTCTCAACAAAACTCCTATAGTTGTGGTTATTGTACCCCAAGGACAATTTAGAAAGCTAAACTGAAAGTCGGCTCATACATTTGTCAACAGGAAAAAAGTAAATGTTATCATCTGAATGTCGTGGCCTTACTTCACAATAACTCTTTTAATATTCGTATGGTCGGACTTGTTTTATCTAATTATGCTTTTGGATCTTAATCGTTTCCCTTTCAAATCAACCATTACATTACAACTGTGATATATGCAAAGCTGCTAATCATGGAGCTGATTACAGGCTAGGGGAGCCTACTGACCAAATCCATGAACAAGTTGAAGGGATAGACTTGAAAACAAAATAAATTGAAGGTAATTTCATGGAGGTAAGTGATAAAATAGATATTTGTGTTGTAAAAAACCCCGACGGTCACATTAATATATTTTCTGACTATGATGTTTTTGAAACTCCCAGTTATTTATAGGTAAAATTGCACAGTATTGCTGCACAGAATCAGCTTTTTGAACCATTTACAAGATGGGCCTGTTATTTCTCTCTTCAAAAAAGAGACTTCTGTTAAGCTTCTTAACTACCTTATTACACGAAAAATAACCGCATTTGTAATTAAGCTGCACACTAAGGAAAAAATTTTAACAAAATACGGCTTAATTGACAAAATAAATAAAACAAAAACTTGAAAATAGGCTTAAGATAGTCATATCAAAAAGTATTGAAAACAATATCGACTTTACCTTTTTATGTTTTTCATAAGACATCCTGGGTGCAACTTACGTTACAAATTTTTTTCTGAAACTTAAACTCTGGAGGTTTCCTTAATAAATCTATAGCATAATTTGGGCATTTTTAATTACGTACGCAGTTTACTTTCGTGTAATAGAGTACTACTGCTCTTCCAACCCATTGTGTGTGTGTGTGTGTGTGTGTGTGTGTGTGTGTGTGAATGTGAATTGTCCTCGACCAATTTGCAATCATGGATTATAAAACAAGCAGAGATTACAAATCGGTACTAACCATATGTCATATGAAGGTAATCGAGATATAGAATATTGGCTGTTTTAATGTTTTATCTTTAATGCATACCCTGGTACATCTATACATTTACACACACGTACATTAACTCCTACAATAATGGATACGTATATTCCTACATTCATTTTTTATGGTTTTAACGTCTTTTCCCCCAGTAACTAGGATCAGACGATGCCCTTTAGAGGGACTTGGATTTTGCAGTGAGAAATTTCTTGACCGGATGCCCTTCCTGGCGCCAATCAATGGTTTTTTCGTCTGTCTTTTCGCCCGCTCGGGTAATCGAACCGGGAAACTCTTGGTCACTGTGCATCTGCACTAACCATTAAATCACGGCTCCTCAAAATCTAGGACTAATGGTTCTACAGAGGAATGTCTTAAGTATCACATGAGCTAATCTTTTTTCAACAATATTAATAATACAGAAGTGTCATATTGTCTTTCGGTTTCAACTCAAAAAATGTTCAAACAGTGTTCTGTTTAAAACGTTTTAAATTATTTTCAAAAATTTGTAGCATTGCTACAATCCTTAAAGTAATCGAATTAAAAATATTTTACTTGGAAAGCAAATATACAGCTACTGCCATAATATACAGCTACTGTTACAAAGAGTAGCTTTTGCTGTACCCGTTAATTTGAATCATAACTGTAAGATAATTATAAGGTTTTTGAAAAGCTACTTGATGGAAAAAGTTTCTTGTGCGATATGATTTGTCTTCACACTATTTTTTGTTATCAATACAGGATAAAAATTGCTCAAGTTGTATCTTATTATTATTGGTGACTTAATCCAAATCATTGGAAGCAAAACAGTTTTCAAGCAAAATAAAGGTAGTGTTAATCCTAATTTCAAGTTTCTCATTCTCTTATCTATGTTTCAGACCACAAGTTGAAAAGCTACTGATAATCAGCTCTACTGAATACACCTGTGTCAGTATTATCACGTGGCGTCAAAGACCCTAAATCTACTTAGAATTTATATTTGTTATGTTACAAAGTTGCTCCTATCTAGAAAAAAAACAAACTGCTCTAATAATTCGTCATAAACTGCTAAGGAAAGGATCAAACTTATCAGTAGAAACGCTTTATTTGGTTTAATTTTACATTAGTTTATTTACTGCTACTATACATCTGTATCTACCTACCATATACACCTGTCACTAGTCACGTATGAAAAACCCTCTTATTTTCAAGAGGAATGATGTTCCAAACGTCCAATACTGTTTTCATGAAAAATATATGCACTTAAACACAGGAATATCTTTCAACAGTTTGGTTTCCTTTCGTAAGATTTTACTTTAAAATAGTAATGCAGTAAAGCTAAATATTGCTTGCTAAGTTTCTTTCTGGCCTTTAATCCAACAGCAAAATTAGTTTTCAAGGAGTCTAACATATTCCTATAATATATGGAACGAGAAAAATTAAATCAGCTACAACTCATACCATATGTCTTCTGTGCAAGAACATAGATGTATATAGAAAAAACTGAATGAATGAAAGAACACATTTGAAGTTGCCCTTGTCTATTTGAAGCTTCTCCTCACTGCCCCTACCTGAGACTTTTAGGTGTGACTAGTTAGGGGCTGCATACCAGAACGTTAGTGACTTGTTGGCTGTCTTGGCTTGCCCTTTATAACTAGTGAACAGCACAAGTCTCTGATCTTTGGATTCCGTTAGTTAGGGTAAAGTTTCTTTTCAAAAAAACGAAAATATGAAAAAGATCCACTTTTCCTTGGATTTTGAAAGTCACTTGATGATGCCCTCCACTGCAGATCATGCGTTACGTAGACACATGGTCGAAATAAATGCTTCTCTTTGCAGGAGAATACCTCACTGACAGTTTCTTGCTCATGGTCAATAAAGTAAATATGCACAAAGAGGTACCTGAAGAAGAGGAACACTTAAAAGTCAAGTCACTTTATAAAAACAAGGGTAGTGGGCATTAACTAACAAATTGACGTCATATCTTCATGACAAGCATCATCAGTAAATTTTAAAGAGATTACTGATTAATCACAATGATGAAAAACTAGATACTAGCATTACAGGAAGTTAATGTTGAGGGGAAAAGAGGGGAGGAACCACTGACTAACTGTTTATCATGTGTGGTGGACTAAAATACAACAAGTGCCTAGAGGATGAGATTGATTTGGTATTTATCGATGCGGACAAATCCTTCGATCAACTTTTGTTAAAGGATTGTCATCAAACAATGGAGGAAAGGTATCTGTGAGTGTAATTTACTGATGCTGTACGAAATGAACATAAATATCATGGCAGTTATGAATACCAAGCACCAATCATCCATTTAAGAAAAAAGTTAAAAGAATAATAAAAAATATGATATATCACTAGCTGACTTAAACAACAAAATTAAAAAAATTTGAAAAGAAAACAAATGTTACAGAAATACTTAGAAAAGCTGTCATCCAAAGAAGAAGGAAATCAAACTCAACATGAACTATACGCAAGAGAGTTTCAAGAACTTGCACCTTCATGACAATCTATGAACCTTCTGCAGGAAATGTCCAAAAAGTAATGAACATCTGTTTCAAGGCCAAGCCACTAAGACGTTCAAGATGGGATCATGGTAAATCACTAAAAGAGGTTGTCAAAGATGGTACCAACAAAGAACTCAAAGAACTGGTCAACTTCTAAGCAACAATCACAAGCATGTAAGAAAAATAACAAAGTCAAGTTAATTTAAATAGTTAGTCAATTACAAAAATAAACTTTAAAATAATAAAGACAAATTTCTGCACATAGACAGCAAATATAGCTGGTACTGTGAAACAGTGAAGTTGGAATAAATAACAACAACAAAAAGATGAAAAAACCATAGGTCTGATTTTGTAAATTGGAAACACCTGAGAGAAATCATCAGCCTTTGAAGTCTTAGAGTTGCGCACCTCTAAATCTAGTAAATCAAAGCCAAGTAATTAATCAGAGTAATTAATTGTCTGACCTAAGAAAGCGATGCTCCTCTACCCATTTATAAGCGCTTTCCAAATTGCAAATCTTCCAAGCATCTTGAGGCTTTAGGAGCAGAGTGCAGCACACTACAGGGGGATGCTACAATGAATACTGGCAATATTTCAACATCCAGGCTACAGCAGCAACAGACAGCAGAGACTGAATGTATAAAGGCATCAAAACAGCTCTGGGTCCAAAGCAAACCAAAACAGCTCTTCTAAGTTCTTTTCCCGGAGATGTAATCACCCAAGTTCACCTTACAGAAAGAAGGATTGAAAAGTCATCCCAGCCCTCAACAGTATCAAGTCCTTATTCTCTGTGGATAAACTAGACTTTGAACCAATAGTGGGAAAATTTGCAAAGCTATTAAAATCGTAGGTTGTGGCAAACCACACTGCAAAAATGGTATCCGTCCAACCTAAAAGTCCTTTAAAAATAACTTTCTGCAGCATGTACACGAAGTTCGTTGTCAACACTGGAGAGAAAAAACGTGAAAAATCCCAATATTATAATCTTCTACAAGACGAGAAACAACAGAAGCAATCGCAACAACTACAGATGCATCTTCCTTTAGAACCGGGGTGGGCAAACTACGCCCCACGAGAAGAATTTTCATGGCCGGCGAGGCCATAAAATTATATAATTTTTGTTAGCAAATATAATTGTCTTGCCGTTGCAGATACCGAATGTATTGAATAAAAAATATAACTTTGTCAAACTTGAGATTTAGGAAAAACTTTTTCACTTGGATGACTGTGAGCCACACTTCGGTAACTACACACCGGTGCGATTTTTTACGGGTGCAGTTTTCACTGCGTGTAATCGGGTACACCGGTGTGGTTTCACTCCACTTTCACAGCGAGGACGGCAATACTGAGAGCGAGGTTAATTTACATTATATCTTTTGTTTTTTCTCTTTGTTTCTCTTTGTTTCTCTTTGTTTCTCTTTGTTTCTCTTTGTTTCTCTTTGTTTCTCTCTCTACTTGTTTCTCTTTCTACTTGTTTCTCGCTTTTCTTAGTACGTTTGGCCCGAGTGAAGAAATGTTTTGAAGGATCTGGTCCACTTTCTAAAAAGGTTGCCCACTCCTGGTTTAGAGCATTGTAAGTGAACTCTAGGCCCGAGTCGTGCAACCCATCCTTTAAATGCTACCCGGGAAAGTCTAATTTGAGTCATAATACGCCTATATATCAAGGTGTTTGACAGTTGATACATTCTTTTCCCTTTAGTAACTGCGGGGAAAATTGCAAATAATAGCAATAACCACTCTGCACAGTCTTTACTGACCTTACAAAGGCGTTCGACGTGGTCAGTAGAAATGGAATTTTTGCCATCCGGATTTCCGTCAATGCTGGACGGCATAATCAGGTCCTTTCATGACAGCATGAAAGCAACAACCCAATATAAAGGAAACCCTGTGCGAACCCTTTAATAAAAACCGGTGTTAAGCAAGGCTATGTCCTTGCGCCAACTCATTTTGTAATATTTTTTATCCTATTAATGAAGCATGTCTTTTGGACAGAAAGCCATCAGTCTAATTTGGTGGGATGTACTTGCCCATCAAATTAGACTGAAGACTCCTCAATCTAGCAAAACTGAGGGCCAAGATTAAGGTGCACAAGGTCTTGATAAGAGCCTTTTTTTTGCCTACGACATTGAAACTATCACCCACTCTGATAACAACAGTGATCTCTCATTACCAGATTCTCTCAAATCCAGTATTAGTTTGAAAAAACTTGGGGGGCTAGACTTCAGAACTTTACTTAGAATACCACTAACAATTACAAACTCAATGTTGTGCAACATTTAATTAACTTGGGATCAACTACCAGTGAAAAAATCCCTAGGTAACAATCACAACTAAGATGACAGTATACAGTATTTAAATCATCATCACGCTTCTGTATGGCAAANGAAAGCAACAACCCAATATAAAGGAAACCCTGTGCGAACCCTTTAATAAAAACCGGTGTTAAGCAAGGCTATGTCCTTGCGCCAACTCATTTTGTAATATTTTTTATCCTATTAATGAAGCATGTCTTTTGGACAGAAAGCCATCAGTCTAATTTGGTGGGATGTACTTGCCCATCAAATTAGACTGAAGACTCCTCAATCTAGCAAAACTGAGGGCCAAGATTAAGGTGCACAAGGTCTTGATAAGAGCCTTTTTTTTGCCTACGACATTGAAACTATCACCCACTCTGATAACAACAGTGATCTCTCATTACCAGATTCTCTCAAATCCAGTATTAGTTTGAAAAAACTTGGGGGGCTAGACTTCAGAACTTTACTTAGAATACCACTAACAATTACAAACTCAATGTTGTGCAACATTTAATTAACTTGGGATCAACTACCAGTGAAAAAATCCCTAGGTAACAATCACAACTAAGATGACAGTATACAGTATTTAAATCATCATCACGCTTCTGTATGGCAAAGAGTCATGCAGAACGTATGCCAGACAAACGTGAAAAGGGCTCCCACATTTTCTGCCTATGATGCATCCAGGCATCACGTGGAATGACAAAGCGTCTAAAGATATTCTCTGTGCGGGTGAGTCTATTGCGAGAAAGCAGTCAGCCGTTTTCAGGTGAGCTTCAAAGACGACTGAAAAAGAGGCTTGAAAGGTTTTAACACAGAAATATGTGGATATCTTTCGGATATCAGCAATAGTGGTGCAATAAGCTCAACAAACATTTAAAGAAAGGTGAGAAAAATACTCAGCGTATAGCCGTTAAAACGAGATCATGACTGAAGGAGCAATCCTCTAGAACGAACCCTTTATTCAGTCATAACGGCCCCCGTTGCTGCAAAAAGGAGTGTCATTTCCACAGTCACAACAAATACTACCATGGTAATTAACTATGACTACTAGTGCGTAATCCACGATCGGCTGGGTCTGCTGTCTCAATTCGTAGCTTGTTCATACAAAGCATTACCACCTCACTCAATCTGGTTTTTTGTCTTCCCATACTTTTTCTTTCCATTTGTGCTTTCTTTTATGCACAGGTTCAAAATATTTCAGTCTTGCCTTTTCCTTTATATTTTATAGTCCAAGCAAATTTTCTTATCTCTTCGCCACCTCTTCACAACTTCTATTTATCATTGATATACTAGCTCTCCATCTAACCATCCGTATTTCTGCTTTCTTCAGAACACCTTCTTCATTCCTCTTTCAGACCAAATGTATGATTCATACTAAAGTACAGGCCTCAATGCATTTTCTATAAGATATGTTGACCAAATGTAAGATAACCAGACGTTTTCTTTTCTGTCATAGATTAACAAAGCCAATCTATAACCTTTTGATTATCACGTCCAAGTAAAACTTGTACAAATTTGATTACTTTTGTGTTGGAGTTTCTAGTCGTAGTTACGTTTGGCTAATAAGACGCTCCAGCAAACCATCATTTGTAAAACTTGTACAAATTTGATTACTTTTGTGTTGGAGTTTCTAGTCGTAGTTACGTTTGGCTAATAAGACGCTCCAGCAAACCATCTACTTATGCTACTTGTTCTATAAAAACTCTCTGTTTGTACGAAGTTAAAACGTCTCAACTTGGGAACCAACGTTTTTGCCAATTTTTTATTTATTTTTGTGTGATCTGTCTCCTTCTCTAACATTCCTTTCAAACGAATCAAACAAGTCTAAACATTCAAGAAATTACCGACTCATCCAAGTTCCTAAAAAACTTTCTNTGTACAAATTTGATTACTTTTGTGTTGGAGTTTCTAGTCGTAGTTACGTTTGGCTAATAAGACGCTCCAGCAAACCATCTACTTATGCTACTTGTTCTATAAAAACTCTCTGTTTGTACGAAGTTAAAACGTCTCAACTTGGGAACCAACGTTTTTGCCAATTTTTTATTTATTTTTGTGTGATCTGTCTCCTTCTCTAACATTCCTTTCAAACGAATCAAACAAGTCTAAACATTCAAGAAATTACCGACTCATCCAAGTTCCTCAAACACTTTCTTTATAAATTGTCTTAGATGAAAGAATCAAACAAGTCTAAACATTCATGTTTTTTCCTTTAATTTAGAATACACTCAAGAAAAAGTGCTTAAAACAGCTATCTTTCCATCTCCTACGATTTTCTATCTCTTTTTAAAAGTCTTATAATCATTTAGATTTTACCAATCCTTCTTTTCATATTTTGCAGTTTTTCCGTCCCGTTCCTTAAAGTGAGTCAATTTGGAAACGAATTTCTTTAATGAATTTTTACCCAGACAGTAATTTAGATATTAGGAGACAAAGGTTTACTTCTAACTTCATTGACTGAAAATGACGCAACCAAGCAATGTGGACCTATCTGTGGCCTGTCCCAAGCCCAAATGAACAAAAAAGAGATTTGGATTGGGCCATGTTTTGATGAGAGGATAGAAATCCAGCTACCAGGGGAGATGAAAGGGAATGAAGAGACTTGTACACCATGGGCAACTTTATCATCGGAGACATTTTCTTCTTGCAAAAAAGCTTTTGTAAGACTACCTGGGTATGGCCTGACCATATAACTGAAAACAAGAGAAACCAGCATTGTAGATGCAAGAAGTTACAATATCACTTCAAGATTTAAGAATGAGAAGAGGAGTGGATTTGGTATTTGAGTACTATCTACTGATTAGTACACTGAAACGGTAATAAAGAAAAGGGTAGGAACACCTAAAAAGAGGTAAAACCTTAGTCTTCCTTAAAATGGTAGAGCCATGTAGAAATTCAGACTGGGTTTCAGCAACAAAAGCCCATTGCTACAGGTACTAAAGAAAAAGAATGATGTATACCTTCAGAAAAATGCCAACAGTGAAATAGATGCTAAAGTCAATTTCTCAGGAAGAAGTTAAGTTTTGGAAGACAATTTGAAGAATTGAATTTTATCAGAAACCCTACGAAATATTAAGCGCAGCGGGAAACCAAAAAACTATACAATGTATTGAATAACAGAAATGCAGATGGACCAAGCGGTTTTTAAGCAAAGCCACTAAAGTCTGATGCTCGATGGACATGCCCTTTTTCTTCTTCGAGAAGTTGTAAAAAAATTAAAAGATAGTATTGGACTGGAAAGAGAGATTTCCTAACAGGAATTTAAAAAAAGTATATTTCTGTCAAATGCTTAAACTACATAGGCATCGTCCTACTACCCATGCCAAAAAAAGTCTTCAACAGAATCCTTTTTGACAAAATAAAAGCTGCAGTAAATCAAAAGCTTTGAGATGAACCAGCAGCCTTTTGCCTAAAAAGGCAAAGTATAGGTCAGATTTCCACTTTTCGCATTATGTGAAATAGGGGTCACCACTATATATCTAGTTTGCCTAATAAATGGAAGGCTTTTGTATAAATGAACATTCTAATTTTGGACGGATCCCTCTTAATTTCACATCAATTTTATAGCATGAAATTTTTACATCTGAACTACGTGATTCTGTTTGAACTTTTAGCGGAAAATGGTTATATTGAGCACAATATCAAAACAGAGCTTACATCTGCAATTTTTGATTTTGGAAAACATATCAGCATAATAAACCATATTATAAACAAAGCTCGCACCAAACAACCCACTCTGATATTCTCACTCTGTAATCTGAAAAATGCTTTTGGTGAGGTTTACCATAATCTTACATGTTACCTCCTTACCAAAACTTTCCATAAAATATCTGTTGCCTAATTCTTAGCACTTATGCAGACTTACAAACTTACATTGTAGCAAAGACTTTTATTACTCCGGCAAGTTCATGCAAACGCGGTGTTCCGCAGGCCGATCGTTTCAATCGTTTACTTCACAATTTGTGGTTTAATAAATGTATTGAGTTAAGGTTTTAGTTAAAAACCACCATTAGTTTCATTATTCCTCCTATGGTGTACGTAACCAGAAATTAATAATACTCAACTGGCCTTTAATGGGAAACGATGCTTTACCTTTGGAATAAAGAATTCTTTACTTCAGCTCAGGCCTAAGATATCTTTCAACAATGAAGGTGTTTCAACAACAAAAACCGGAAATCTTTCAAGTATCTTGCTGGGTGCTCTGACTTTGTCATGAGTACCAAAAGACACTAGTAACTTTGATTTTACATTTTCTTTCTAAATTTAGTACACTGCCACTTCTCCTAAAAACCATTATTACTGTACTATTGTCATATATTTTTCAAAATTCCATGGCCTAAAGGTGTCTGGAAATACAATGATCTTTCTGTAAGTGAAGGTCAGTGAAATTGTTTTTGCCAAAAGCCAGTTTTGCCTAGGTCCATCTTCACCAATTTTGTTTTATATCAAAGAGTCACACATAACTCTCTATGTAACTAATAAAAATGAAAGCATAATTGCGTAATAGAAAAATCATTGGATTGGCACAAATATTTCGTACGACACTTACAAAATAACCAAAGAGATTTAAAAAGCTGTTAGAAGTAATCATTAAGGAAGTACAGGAAACTGGCTTTTACCTTTTACTCTTTTGTTCCTGTTTGACCATACTCTGCCAATCCCTAAATTTCTTTGGCATAAACTACAAAGTAACATACCCAAAAACACTTTTAGCTTTACCATCAGGTATCTAAACAACTCTTCTAAATCAAACAAGTCTCTACAAATAGGCATCTTAGTCAATCCCCCGACAATTGGTTTCGTTTTTCACAAAAAAACAAAACCAATTGTCGTGGGTTTAGTAGCTGGCTCTAAAATGTATTTGATTTAGACCTTTACATCTGACGACATAACTCAGCCCTACAATTTCTTGAAAGTACCCAAAAAGCCATAGAGAAGCCTTTATTTCATACTAATTTGCTTTTATTTTTCTCATCATGTATTATTGTTGGCAATGATAATCCGGTTAAAGACGGACAGATTTCCGTCTTTAAATACAAGAGATATTTTTCCTGATCTGTTGGATTTCAGAAACTGATAAAACTTTCTATCACCACTAAATTCAACCACATTAACATAAAGTGCAACCAACCCTGCAGGGATATTTTTTGTTGACAACTATCTCATCTGCATGTGCAGTGGAAGATTAACATAATCTCCTTTTAATTATTGACAAAACTTTTGAAAAATCGTAAAGTTTTTGGTTGGACCTTGATGAAATTGATTATTTTGAAGAAATTCTTCGACGTTTAATGAAGTTCACTGAGGTCATCGGCAGTCAGAATTTTGGCAATGTATGATACAAGGAACAGTATATATAGTGAAACTACCGTCTTTTAAAAATTACAAAACACCATTGCCAAGCTCCGTCGTGTTCACTGCTCCATCCGCTGCAGAAAAAATTATATCAGCTGACTTAATCAGCTGATCTCTAGCATCCCTAAAATTGTCTTTGGCCGTTGCAATGATTTGCAGGGTGGCAGTTCTTCACAACATTCAGAATTCTGGTGTAACTGAGTGTAAGTATTCAACAGAACCTTGCTATTGCAAACAGTTTTTTAATTTAGGGCGAGGGAAATCTTTGTCACCGGCTAATAATTTCGTCATCAGACATCTCAACAATACTGCGTTAAACTGTTTCATCACTCAATGGGCAAATTGGCAAGTTATTGCGTAATTCGTTTCCTGTGCACGAAATTAAGGTAAATCTTGTTGATTTCAATAGTCATATTATTAAAGCTGTTTGATGTTAATCCGCTTTTATAACTGGAAATAAACCTTTAGATCGTCAGTATTAGTTTTGACGAAAATCTATATATTTAATAGGAATGGGAATAAATAGTGGTTTCTTACATATTTTGAATCAAACTTTTGCTTCAAAATAATGTAACAAGTGACTCAGCTTTAATAGATATGTTATTTTGTAACAAATACCACCTTGTTTATTTTATTGGTAGCTCCTTTAAGTTCAAAGTATGCTTAAATTTTAACTGAATAAACGCTTCACATAAGCAATGGTAATCAATTTATTGATCAGTCCATCTTTCCATGTTCGCTCAAGATCTAAACTAAATAGATGCTTTGCATAATTTATCAAGTACTCTATATTAATACAATCTATTTTATTTCAAAACAACATAATTAGACACAAAGTTTTGTTTTTATATAGGTTATAGTTGTGTAAAAGTCGTCTGGGAAAAACAAACATAAATTTAGTTGCAACTTGTTTAGACTGTGCATGAACTACTGAAAAAAACCGTAAACTGATTGAAAGGATCATCGCCTTCCCATCCCAGATAGATCCTTTAACTATCCAATCAAGAGCTACGAATAATTTTTAAAAGATATGTTTTTATGTTGTATTGCTATTTATCATCTTGCTTGGTCTTTACAAGTGTAAAATAAACCCTTTTTGCTTTTAATAAATAAATAACAATTTTTTTGCTAACTCAAGAAATGCATCCATGTAGAAACTACTTACAGTGCTAGTAACTACAATTGTGATAAGAAGTGTGTATTATTTTACGGGCCCTCCCTATTTCTTCCCAAGATGTAAATTCCACCCTGGGAAGCCTGTGAGAAACAAGACTGCGGTCTCAATTTCTAATAATATCATCAAAGCTCTTTGATGTTAATCCGGGATATTTTCACCGATAATACAACTTAAGATTGCCCGTCGGACATCGGTAGTTGCTATTATGCATACTAAAAAAATTAATCTATTATAACTCGAAGTACAGATTTACTAAAGAAGAGTTAGATCTACCTTTCGATGCCTCAGCTGAACAAATTACTTGTGTTCAAATTAATTGCACATTTTAGGGGAATGAACTTAAATCGAAATACCTTGTAAGGAGAATGGGAACAAGTGTGCCCCAAGGCCAAAATAGCCTCAAGAATGGCAAAAAATATTTCTAAACTTTTATTAATATATTTTAATTGTTAAAATAAGAGGAGCCGTGGTTTAATGGTTAGTGCAACTGCACAGTAACCAAGAGTACCAGGTTCGATTCCCCAAGCTGGCGAGGAGAATTTTGAACTTTACAAAGAATAATGCCATTGGTTGGCGTCAGGAAGGGTATCCGGTCAAGAAATTCCTCACTGCCAAATCAAAGTCCCTCTGAAGGGCACTGTCTGAGCCCCAATTGTTGGGAGAAAATGACGTCAAAACTACAAAAATTGTTATAATATAAATTGTTTCTGTATCAGTCAGTTAATTTATTAAGTGGACCCGTTGGCAGCTAATTTCTTAGTTGAAAACCATTTAGACATTCTTTGAAAGGTCAAAGCAGATTACTTTGTTAAAGAATAAGTTGGGTTGCTGACGATTTTTTATAGAAATATAATTTTTTAGCATTCTGTTATCAAAATAAGCTCAAGGGGTAAATTCCGAAATAATGTAAGTAAAAATTGGTTGGAATATTTAAATAAATGCACTTAAGTTGGTGTTGATCAATTTTTCTTTCATTGAGGTTTCATATTCATGTCTGCACCCCAATAATAAATAAAACTGAAATAGTTTGACGACTCTTTTGTTAAAGTACCAGTCACAGTGTAGTATTCCTTTGGTCTCCCAATATAGCCTCGATGTTATTTAATATTTCGGAAATTTCATTTTCCTATTATTAATGAAAACCTCTATAAACACCAAGTAGGAAATGGAAAAGAATGGAAGAGACTCTCGAGGAACAGTGGCCCCATATAAAAATGGGAAAAGCTGCAGAAGAAGAAGAAGAAGAAGAAGAAGAAGACAGAATCTCACTACCTTTGTAAATTCTTAGTTGTTCCTTGTTTTTCTTTTTAATTGTAATACGATGCCTGTTAATTCGATTGCTTTAGAAATTTTTAGTGGATCCTTATGAGTTATGGAAATACACACAGTACCTTTTTTTCTTTTTAAATACACAAATATGCATTTATTTCATGGGAATCAGTTACTTCTAATATTACAGAAATAATTGAAAGAGAATTTGAAGCTAGGTGGTTAAAATATTATTATTAACTAAGGTAACATAGGTAAATTTTAACTGGTAACGGCATATTATTTACCAAAAGACTGAGAAATGATGATCATTTGTAAGCTCTAAAACCTCTTTACCTTGTAGTTGTAATTTTCTTTTTGTAGCTTTCGTTATTAAGCAGTCCTGTTTTGGGCCTATTTTGTATTGAAATTTTTTAAAATAAAATATTCCATCCTTTAAATTGTCTTCTTTTTTAACGTTTGCAATTATGCCTACTACATTTTATTACTATTTTACAGATTTTCATTGAAGAGTTTTTTATTTGCCTTTATTTAAAGATACACTATGTAATTAACAAAAATACATGTAATCATATAATAAGGATTTTTCTGAGGTGTTTGGGTTGTCTTTCGCTTCTGCCCTTTTTTATCCTTAATAAATATCTAAAGAAATAAAATGGGAATTACTATAAATTTTTGTATATATTCATGTACAGTTATTGATCCAACTGAACAAATATATAGAGATACAGAAAACGTTAAACATGCAGGTTAAAAATAATTTTTAAATACTCGTATCTAAACCTTTAGTATTTTTTTCATATTATGCCAACAAATTACAAATGTTTTTAACAAAGCAATGCAACGACAATCGTTTTTATTTTGAGCTCCTTAAGGTTTAAACAACGTTTGGTATCATTCCTTCAGCAGAGTTTCTGGGGCAATGTATGAAAAGCCTAAACCATAAAAAGGTATAATATAGTAAGTCGTTTCTTTTATATAACATTAGATTACTTTTCAAGCTTTGTCAGTTAAGCTTATTTCCCTTTAAGAATGTGTTTCTTTAATGAACTGTTTTACTTTGTTGGAGGCCACAAGGTATTGAAAAAAGCAGTTAATTTTGCATTTTGGGGACGTGTTAATCTGTCCATGGTGTCCTTATACCAGAGTGATGAAAATAAAAAAACCCAAAGAAAATATCTGTAATCAACAATTTAGGGTATTTTTTGTCTTCCTGAAAGACTATTTTTCAAGTGTTCTTTAAGAAGCTACACATGATTAGCATGACTCCTTTTTGAAATAAGACATGAGCAACTAAACTTTATACATTTTATCCCAAAACTTATTCAATTTGTACGCAAGTACGGATACAAGCAAAATTAATATGTACATTGATAAACGTCGTCGTCGTCGTCGTCGTCGTCGTCGTCTGGTCCTTCCTCAGGTTTGAGGGTTGGTGATATGCGTTGCAGTCCACATAACCTTCCTTCATCTATATCCGTCTTAACATTGCCTCATACCCTCGTTTATGGTCTTTCCTGTCCATTCGACAATGTTGTCACTCCATCTCACTTTCTGCCTGCCTCTGCCGCTAGCTATATGTCCAAAATACGCCAACATTCTCCTATTTACCATTCTTACCTAACTCCTTTCTTGCTCAACTTCCGTGAGGATTGAAATATTTTTACTCTGCCTCGATTCTTTTGAGGTCTGCGTCTTTTAGGTTCCATGCTTTGCATCCATATGTTACGAATGACCAGACTAGTGTTTTTGCTGCATTGATCTTCTTACTGAGCGTGATGGTTTTGCTCTTCCAAATGTTGCTGAGCTTCCTAATTGCTTCTCTTCCTTTGCCGTTTCTACAATCCGCGTTTTCAGTAATGAGTATACATAGTTACCTGAAGTGCCCAACTTGCTCTATATCTTTTCCTTTCCAAGTGGTTTTAACTTTTATTTGCTTTTGTTCAATGGTCATAACCAGCGCCCTATCAGATATGTCCGACGCAATTTTGTTGATAGCTCTGTTGCCTCTTTCCCATATGTCATCTACAGCTGGGGATTCCGGTTCCTGCAAGACTTTCAGATGCTCGAATCTGCTTTTAATACGGCGTATTCGTCTTTTACCTGGCAGCCTTTAAGTAAAACAAGGTTACACATCAGTGGAGCTGTCTGTTTGATCTGTGCTTTGATTTGAACATTTGTTCCACCTGAGACTCACCAAAATATAGTCAATTTGATTCCTTGTGTTCTTGTCGGGTAAGGTCCATGTAAATCTTCTTCTCTTGTGGTGGTTTAACTTAATATTTGTAATTGTCAAAGAGTTGTCAATACAATAATTAGCTATTAACTAGTAACTATTAATTATTAACTAGTAACTTCTCTCCTCTATCTTTCTCTTCCCTGAATCCAAACTTTCCAATTGTTCTGGTGTTGAGTGTGCTCTCTTCCACTTTGCCATTAAAATCACCTGCTATTATCGTCGTTCTTTTTTTTGCCTTGTCGCTTCACTCATGGTTTTCTGTAAAAGCTCATTGAAGTTATCTATTTCGTCCTCAGTTAATGTGCTAGTAGGGGCATATACTTGTATGAGAGTCATATCAACAGGCATTTCAGGAATTGATACCATTATTATACTTTCCGAAATTGCTCTGTAAAAGATACCACAGCTTTCCAAATGCCTTGCGAGCATGACTGCTACCTTCCTTTGATGTTCTTCTATCCCGGAGAACATTATCATTTGGCCTGTTTGTGATGTAAAATGTCTGCTCATTGACCATCTGGTTTCTGCAACATCAAGTATGTATGTTTTATTAAGCTCCATTTCGTGCAGGACCCCTGCAAATGCTCCTATTTGGTAGAGCGTTTTTACATTACTTGTCTCTATTTTCAGCTTTTTTTTTAGGTTTCTCTTTTTATTAGCTTGTGTTTTCTTCTGACTAGATTGTGTTGTGTGACTAGGAGGATAATTAGGTTGACTAGGTGTAACATTGTCAGTGTTTCCTGTTTGACTAGAATTGGCTGATAAAGCTTCAAATTTGGGAGTGATTTTTAAGTCTCGGTACGTGCCGCTGTTTGGCACATCACCTCCTTGATAGATGTGAGTGATCTGCGTTATTTCTACTACATTATTGTGCTGGCTACCCCCAGCTGACACAGAGGAATCAGTGGCTCTAATCTTGGTGCTCTTTGTTTGATTTTCAATGATTGCTAGATGTGTGCTGCAACGTTGATAGACATTGAGCAAGTATAGTCAGTGGGGCTTAAGTCCTCTTCTGACCGCAGTATGGCCGCTTTGCCATGATCTGGTAGATGTACTCTGCTACTACCAGGAGTACATGTCATTTGACACGCAAACTGGGGAAACGTTGGTGAGCATTGAGAGGGTCATTTTTACAAAGAAATGAGTCTTGCACACTGCCCCTTGACAAGGAAGGTATTACTCGATATTCAGGGGGCTCTACTCCTCCCGATGGTATTCGATCCAGAGTATCTTATTGGATGGGGGGACGTCGTCCGTAATCGGAGGACTTCCCCCCATCCGCCACCCAGGGACACGCCAGAAATCTTATACCACAATAGCGCGGACAACGATATACAGTGTAGACTAAACCAGCCATTTTATTAGATTTGGTATTAAAAATGCACTGATTGAATTCTTGCAGAACCTAGGTATCATACTTCTGTTGATGTTCAGTGCGGATTTAAAGGATCTCACCCCACTGATGACCTTTTGACTATTATCAAAAAACGTATCTATTATGGATACATCTGGTCAAGGACTAGCTGTAGCGCTCAATATTTTCAAAGCATTTAATAAGGTGTAGCACGCTGGCCTGTTTCCTAAACTTTCTAGTTTTAGTTTAATAGGAAGTTCTTTGACATCATTTAGTCCTATCTCACAGGTCGTAAAATGCCTGTGAAAGGATGGAATCACATCTCATAAGTAATCCATTAACAATAGCATTTCTCAAGTTATTCTTCTTAGATCTGGTCTCTTCCTTCTTTACATCAATAAATTTTCTAGTTATTTGCTTCAGTTCATCAACATCTATGCTGATGGCACATCCATGTACAATTCTAACAGGGAAGTTAAACTTGCAGAACGTAGAGTTTGATCTTCAGGGTATCAGAAAATGGGGAAAGAAATGGCTTGTTTTTTCAAATGTGGCTATAACAGAGGTGATGTAATTTAATAGAAAGCTGACCTTTTATCCCTCTCAAATATTCATGGAATATTATTTCTTTGTTAATCCTGGTAAAGTTGTTTCTCCTCTCCAGGAATATCCATTAATAAAAATGCTTGGTTTTCATATTTCCCAGATCTTTCTTGTGATTCCATTACTCAATCTATTGGCAAATATACTTCTAGAAAGGTTGCTTCTATATATTGTGCCAAAAATTACCTTACACTTGAACCCATCGTGTATCTCTATACATCTACAATTTGTCCTTGCATAGAGTACGGTTACCAGATAGGCGCTCTGTTATCTTATCTTGATATTTTTATCGTATTCAGAAATGTATTTGTAAATTGAAAAGTCAAAATCTCGTTGATACTCTTCAATTTTTGTCTCATTGCCAAGTGTAGCTTGTCTTAGTCCGTTCTATGGGTATTATTATAGGATGTGTTCTAATGAGCTTTACGCTATGGTTCCAGTTAAGTTTGTTGTATCCCGTGTGATGTATTTCTCTTAACGTCTTCATCCATGGGCAGTTGTTGCTCCTTGTGGAAATAAATCTTTCTATGAATATACAGCTAGGACCTGAAACCTTTTGGCTTCGCATTGTGTATTGTACTTAATCACCTTTCTTTTTTGTAGATAAGATACAACTTGCATTAACAGTAGTTTTCTGGTCTATCCTTGGTTGGTCTCTATAAATTGTAAAATTGTATCTCGTGAAGTATTACTTCGTTTATTTTGAATAATAAATATATCATGTACTTAAACAGTTTTTCTTATTCTTGTTAGAGTTGTTGTAAGATGTAGTGTAGTTGCACAGGAAATGAAACATTTGATAGTAGACTAATAATAATTCTAAGATATGAAAATCACAAATTTGATTGAGACCAAATGAATGAAGAAAACGTTTCCTAAGATGCAGAATTAATTGGATATTTTCAACCACTCTAGTATTTTTTCTTTATGCTGTCTACAAAAATTTACAAATATTGCAAGCTTTTTGCAAGGTATAGCCTTACTGTCATGAGGCAAAGGCCTGGAAACTAGTCATAAGAATTTTGATTGCATTGAGAATATTAATCAAGGTTATTGACTTTGTGTGTTCTCTGCCATAAAGAATGTCAGAGCTAAATTATTAGAAAAATAAAATTGTCAGTGTTAACAAGAAGTTTATGTGTTTCAAAATTAAGATTTAGACTGTTATAGATGGCATGCAAGTAAATCCCTGTTCAACAGACATATTAACAAAGTTCACTGAAACAAGTAAACTATGCAGGTGTTACTAAATAATCATAATGTTGTCTACCATACAACTATACATTCTCGACAATAACACAGTATGAACCAAATGGCCTGATCAAGTAGTCCAAATAATACTGATCATAAGATCACGAAATAAACTTACAACAACCAGAATGTCATATTGATGAAAAGGACAATATGACATTAATAAGTAGTATGGAAATTATGTGTATGGCAAAAGTAATATAAAGTTTTCTTCACAAGTGAATCCTAAAAAAATTGTGTAGTATCTCTTTGCTTTACGAGTGTCGTTACTCTACACTCCTTTCCACCTTGGTTAATTCTATTTAAGAGCCTTAGTCATGTGCCAGACTTCTAGTTCCTATACGCCTTGTTTGATATTCCTATCCAGTTACTTTTGCACGTATCCTTTTGAAAACTGACTAGCCTCATAACTTTACTTAGGCCTTTGACCTGGTGTCTCTTTTTCTTCTTCCACTGGCTTGAATCCCATTTAGATGGGGTCACCGGAGCGGATTCGCATTCGCCATTCCCTCCTGTCTTGCGTGTCCTCTTCAGTCGCACCAATCTCTTTCAGATCGTCCCTGATGTTGTCACGCCAACGCCTTTTCGGTCTTCCCCGTTTCCTCTTTCCAACCACTAGACTGTCCATCCGTTTGCCAACATAACTGTCTTCCCTTCGGCACAAGTGACCCAACCAACGCAGTCTCGCTTCCCTTAACTTTTTGCCCAACTCTGTTACTCCCAACCTTGATCTAATCACCTCGTTTCTGATACAGTCCAATCTTGTCACTCCCAACGAGAATCGNCAGATCGTCCCGGATGTTGTCACGCCAATGCCTTTTCAGTCTTCCCCATTTCCTCTTTCCAACCACTAGACTGTCCATCCGTTTGCCAACATAACTGTCTTCCCTTCGGCACAAGTGACCCAACCAACGCAGTCTCGCTTCCCTTAACTTTTTGCCCAACTCTGTTACTCCCAACCTTGATCTAATCACCTCGTTTCTGATACAGTCCAATCTTGTCACTCCCAACGAGAATCGCAGCATCTTCATCTCTGCCACCTCCATCTTCCTTTCCTGGGTCTTCGTCATAGCCACCGCTTCCATCCCATAGAGCAATGCTGGTCGTACTATTGTTCTGGTGGGTTGTACCTGGTTGGACCTGGTGTCTCTTCTGTGGGTTGTAAAATATGTTACATTGGCTTTATGCTTCTTCTCCTTACGGTTTTATTTCATGGATCATTCAATCCAGTTTTTAACTAAACTTTCATTTATACATTTGTTTTATTTTTTGTTTTTAGTAAATTCATGAGCAACATAAAGTGGGAAATATTTATCTTATATTTCATATGTTTTGTTATGGTCCGCTAATTCTCATTCACATGGGAGAATACTAACAATACTAATAATTTTTCAGAAATAACAATATAGATAATATTAATAATACCAATCTAATAATAGCAATTATGTTATAAAATTGGGCTATGAATTTAATTTTGATATTGTTTTGGTGTTAACAAAATGTTTAACTTGTCCCTTATTCTGATAGCTAATCCTTTCCTTTCCCTTTTCTATATTTTAACATATTTCTTGCCCGAAGCTATTTGTTATGTTTTTATGCTATTTAAGGTTATCTAATATTATTTGTAAACAGTGTATTATCATGTGTATCTCTCTACGTTTGAACACTTTTAAGAGTTTTATTTTTTCCTACTTAAATTATGAAGGAATAAACTATTACGTATCGCTATTTTTCTATTGGAGGCCTGCAAGTGTATTCAGCGTCTGTTCCAGAAAGTGTGTGAAGAGTGCACATACACTTAGGCACAAGGATATTTGTTTTCAAGTTTTTACCTAATTCTGTCTTTACTTCCACATATATGTTGCCTTCTTCTGGTATCAAATGTATTTTGTGTAGCTTTCGTGCAATTTAAATGTACCCTAACCATCTATAGCTATTCTCCGTTTGACATGTCAAAGGTATCTCACATATCTAGCATAATATTACTTATATTTTAATTTACAATGCCTTTCGTTGCATGGGATTGCATGCTCTACTGCTTATCTTACGACTTAATACGAACCTTGGATAAGTGATATTTTTCATGGATTCTGGTGATTGTTTTCCTAATCATACATATGACCAATATTCTTATAAACACATATACTAGAATTATTGGCCTTGATTTACTTGTCCTTCTTTATGCTTTTCATATTTTGGTTGAGGAATTAAGATATCTTAATCCATCTTACTTAGGTATAATCCTGTTTTGATAATTTTCTTCAACAAAACAGCAATCCCTTTCTAAAATTTCGTTGGCTATGTTTTGTTAGTTCGCAGTTTGAATTACCTGTTCCTGAGAATTTTTTTCTTTATACTGCGAACTAATAAAATATTGCCAACGGTTTGTTGGGGTTTTTTGTGGGTTTATTATAGTGAAATAATGAAAAAAATAGCACTAGCGAAAGATTCCTTCTCCAAGTTACGTACTACCCTCCACAATCGAAATATCACAATGGATACCAAGAAAAAAATTTTGAAAGCATACGTTTGGTCGGTACTTTTATATGGTTGTAAGTGTTAGAACATCAGCGAAGAAACTCAAACAAAATTAGAAGCAGCTGAAATGTGGTTTCTGAGAAGAATGCTCCGTATATCATGGTCAGAATACAGATCAAACAAGGAACTCCTTGCCTTTACCAACACCAAAAGATCACTTATCAACACAATACGGCAAAGGCAGATGTAATTCCTCGGCCATATTATGAGATATCCTAACCTGGAACCCCTTGCTTTGTTAGGAAAGATCAAGTGAAGAAGAGCTAGAGAAAGACAAAGAAAGACATTTTTACAGTCTCTAAACAATTGGGATTCGAACAACAGTCTCAGCTGTAATGAACGCATCCAGGCCTGTAGTAATAGGATTGCTTGGACTCGCATGATCGCCGATGCCTGCATTTGTTTTGGCACCTGACCAATCATAGTGACATTAGGGCTTGTGCTGCCTATGTTGCAGTAAATAATGGATATATTTTGGCTGGTGGGACATGAAGTCCTGTCTTCTATCAGAGTAAACCCTGTTTTTAAGACGGCCTTTTTTCTCCACCGGCTCTTTGATATTAGCTCCTTTCTATTTGCTTTGTATTAGTAGATTTTTCAGGTTCACTTATTCTAAATGGTTTTAATGACCAAATACACCCTTCAGGAATCGTCTTTATTGACTCCGATATTTTGTATAAGCTCTTCAATTTATTTGGTTTTATACTTCTTTCTTTCACTTTTCCTTTCTACAGTGATACGTTCCCTTCGTTAAGGTTTCTTTCTTTCAATGTCGCTATTTTATACACTGTTAATAACTTTTGTATTCCTCATTTTCTAACACCTCTTAGTTTTCCATGGCAAAGTATTCATTTGGATTTGATTTTTTTGATTTGTGCTATTTCAATTCCATTTTCATTTTGCTACTTGTTGATAACACTGTATGATCTAGAGTCTCCTGTAAAAACTCAGCCGTTTTATTTGTGGTGTGGTGATGACAACTCCCATCCACCGGCTCCCCAGGTTGCGGATCGGGGAAAGGCCTCTAGATATAGAGGTGAGCTGCGAATATGGTGAATAAGCAGTGCCGGACAAAATCCCGGGCTGCCCTTTGGCAAGGCATAGTACCCGGTTGCCACCCTGCCTAGGGTTACAGGTGAAGCCGCGGGATGCAGCGTGGTGGATGTACAATTTCAGCGGAAGAATCAACTTGATCAACGGTGAATTGTATTCGATGCTGAGCGGATGAGCCACAATCACACGGTCAACGGTCAGGATCAACCAGTTCAGTCAGAGAACACTGCTACAACATGTGGAGTTGCGCCCCGTGTTGTAAAGAGCAATTGAAACCCAAATATGAAGACAAAACAAAACAGCACCAGGGTTAAAGCCCNGTGGTGTGGTGATGACAACTCCCATCCACCGGCTCCCCAGGTTGCGGATCGGGGAAAGGCCTCTAGATATAGAGGTGAGCTGCGAATATGGTGAATAAGCAGTGCCGGACAAAATCCCGGGCTGCCCTTTGGCAAGGCATAGTACCCGGTTGCCACCCTGCCTAGGGTTACAGGTGAAGCCGCGGGATGCAGCGTGGTGGATGTACAATTTCAGCGGAAGAATCAACTTGATCAACGGTGAATTGTATTCGATGCTGAGCGGATGAGCCACAATCACACGGTCAACGGTCAGGATCAACCAGCTCAGTCAGAGAACACTGCTACAACATGTGGAGTTGCGCCCCGTGTTGTAAAGAGCAATTGAAACCCAAATATGAAGAAAAACAAAACAGCACCAGGTTTTTTGGGCGATGTGAAAATCGACCAAGATAGAAGATAGATAGATTAATTAATCGGCATTCAATTTGATTTTTCTAAGAATTTCTTCTCTTCTTTTATATTCCTTGACTCTTTCATGAAGTACAGCCATTTTGTCTTGGTAAATAGAGCAAGTTATAACCTCGTTTTTTCGTTTCACATATGTGAAAGTGAGCATTCCCCAAATCTATTCATTGTGCCCTTTTCATACTTGACCACCACATCATTTCCTGTTTTTGCATTAAAGTCGCAGCCATATATTATTACAATACCCCCCATTTTACCATACTCGCCATTCATCTCTCTTCGGAAGTATTGTATATCGTTTGGATGTTTTCAGCTACTGCTTAAAGTTGGTGCATCACCACTAATAGCCACGAATAACTTGTTTTCTCTTAATTAGGGTTTTTGTTTCACATATTTTAAACTTTTTATCCTTATTTCATTACAGCTAACTACTGTGTTTATGTCTCTTATAATAGAGAAGCAATATTTAGCTTCCTCTTTCCCTTCATACAATCGTTTTTGCCTTTATGGGACACCATTTTACGGATATTCTCTCCATGCTCTTTGAGGTGCGCTTTTGGGGTTTTGCATCTTTTGCAAGGCATAATTTATCTTGTTAATTTTATTACGATCTTTCATTCTGTTATTGTGTTTATTCTTCAGCCTTCCTCTCACATTTAGTAGCCGATACTTTCTTTTCCTAAATGCAGGTAATTTCACTTCTTTCAATACGCATTTTGATGTCATACACTTACAAAATGATCATAAAAAGAGAATAAAGAATAGGTGGCTACAAAACGCCATGTGGCGTCGTAAACACCTTTAACAAAATTACGTTGTTTAGAATTTTGTTTTAATTAGTAGTAAGCTAAAAGAAAATTGAAATTTTTTTTCTGAAAATAAAGAGTAGTACATGCAGAAGTGTGAATCTTTATAAATTTTATTGGATGTTCATCTATTGTTAAATAGTTTACTGGCATGGTGAAATACGACAGTTTTCAAATTCACACTATTCTTAACTCAAATAAGGAACTATTTATATTTCTATAAGTGGGGTTGTAATAAATGCCTCTTCACGTTTTAAAAAGTCACACAACTCATTTCAATTATTAGTGCTCCTAAAAACAAGCGCCATATTATCTCAATCCCTTCAAGGATAAAATACATTTTTCTAAACCTGGCAGTAAGATATATTTCAAATTTCTTTAAAGAAATGTTCTCCAAAAATTCTAAAACTAATAGCAAGCTCACATATTGTAAACATATCTTCAAGCTGATTTTTAGGTTAACATTAAAATGTAGACTCTCTATGTACTTAAGATATATTTATTTTTCCACCACTGGTATTAACTGAATGATCGAGTACTTTATTTAAAGCAAAATTAAAGGAATTTCTATGATAGAAATGCTGTGTATACGACAGTTTACAATATACAATTTATGCTTGCAGTTTCATAACTAACAGAGATAGGTTTTATTTAATTGATTCCCTCTATTTTTTATGTAAAAAATGTCGTTCATGTCGATGTCTTTTCACAGCAACTTGCGCTGCAAGACGACGAAAAGATGACAATTTTGCGGTCATGTTTACTTTTCTGTGGATTTTTCCCAAACATATGTTACAAATAATAGCTCACGGGTAAAGTATTTACCAGAGTTAACTGCTTCATAAAGGCCATCTTGTTAGTAATTCAACATATGGCTTTTTATGAGCACTGCTTGACAGTCTACGAAAGTACCATTGTATTTATTAAAGAAACAGCTACTATATTTCTTATAACGATCTGACTTGTTTAATTCATAGCTGTTTGCAATATGTAAGTCAAATTCCAACTGCTAAATTTACTAATAGGCAAAAAAATATTGAAGATACAAAAAGTACTTAAAAGTTATAAGTGCCAAGAGGTGAAAGATTTCAGTTTCTACCTGGCTTTCTTAATAGATTTTCTTACCAGATTTTGTATTTAAAAATCCGAAGTAGCAGAAAGGAAAGAACAAAGATGGTCTCTACTCTCTTCATCTACAAAACAAGGTCTGCTTTAGAAGAGGTTTTAACTTATATAGCAAATAACGCTGTGGTGTTCAAATAAATTGTGTAAAAAATTTGTCCTGAAGGAAAAGGATTTTTTAATGGAGCAGAATTTAAATTTTCGGATAGGTTCATATAACAACTTCCGGACTATTAGTTTTGTGGTTTATAATGAAAAGAAAAGAAATGAAAAACAAAAGCCTAAAAATATCGTTTTTCTGAATGAAAAATATTTTCACAGTAGAAATGGTTAAATACTGGCTTGATGGAATAAAATAAGTTATATTAAACGAATAGGTACAGCTATAGAATTTCACAAGAGCCTTTGTTTGGAGTCTGTGAAAAAGTAAAGCCAAAAAACTTTTGAATAACTCAAAAATAGTACATGACAGTGTTCGCCCATACTCAAGGGTTGTTACAAGCAGAATGTTAACGAAGAAATAAAGCATTTTTCTTTCATATTCCTTATTATAAGTCTTATTTGTCTGAGTTTTTTTTCAGATTGCGGAAATTGCTTTTTTTTCTTTTCGTTCTCGATTAGTTTGAACATACCCTAGTCTTTTCCCTGCTAGACCCATGATAATCAGCTATCAATTACTCTGCTTAAATAACTAAGGAAACATCTATAGCTTTAACTTTTCGACTTGTAATACAGGCACTGTTTGTAAATTAGGACAACCACTCCACCTACGAATGTCATGAAAGGTAAAAGCACAGATCAAAATGGTACTTTTCATGGGAAAAATATGGAACACGACTTGAACGTAGAACTTTGAGTATGAAAAAGGTTCAAGTTATCGCTGCAGTCGTTGATTTACTAGGTAGTATTTGTAAGTAAATTAAAAAACTGGATATAACAATGTAAGTATCGCACTAATTAAAAAATCTGCCTTGTTTAGAACAGCTCCGAAAGGTACTATTTTCAATTCTTAAATTGTGATCAGAAAAATGTTCAAATCAGCTAATTCAATCTGTGATTTTTAATATGACAAATTGGCATAACCATTGATATGCATTAGTTTTTACAGAGACATGTCTTAAAATACGTGAAATTTTCCCCAAAATCTTAATAACGTTCAAATTTTGTTCAAACCTGTTCAATTTTCTCAAATAGATACATTAGGAAACTACTCTCGTGATTTATTTTATAAGCCCTTGCAGTTTTGAAAGTAAGTCATCTGACGGGCAGAAACAGAAAAATTTGGCTATTTTAATCAAATGGCAGTCACAGTGACCGGTCCATTAAATGGAATTAATTCAGGACTTGAATAAAAGAGAATACACCAGTAGTACCATTATTATTATTATTATTAGTGGTAGTATTTGTTCTTATCATTTTTGATAAATATTCTTGTTGTAATGTTGATTTTGCTTAATTTACCTTTTTTACTTATATTTACTCCTTTATTTTGACTGTTGTCAGTAGTGGCCAACATTGAAAATCTGTTACCAATCTGTAAACAAATTTGAGTCATTTTACTTCTCCCCTACCTCCTTTCAAAAAATAAGATGATTTGAGTTTAATACAGTGTACTTTTCTGTCAATTCACCCTGGTATACTCACTTGACTTTTATCCAGTTTCTTCTAGAGTAATAATATTTCGTGATGAATTTGCAATAATGACAATTCCATAGTCAGTAAAAAAAGAAAATTGTATTTTCAATCAAAACATATATAGTACAAGTGACAAGCTTTTTTGCTGTCATCTAGGGGCACGTTGACCTATTAGTAAAAAATAAACTCCCTAAGGTAAACATGACAGTAAAATAAGCATAAATCAATGTAAGGGTAATTATTTTAATAGCCACTGGAATTCCAGGAACCATGTTCAGTATGGAAAGATAATCAAAAGAAAGTTCTTCTCTAAAAAACAAATAAAAATCTGGCAGTAGGTAAAATATTTTACACAGGAAAGGATTATATATGAAGAAAATTTCCTGCTTAAGATCAAATATCAAGGAAGGGTATACTATCTGCTTTTATTTCGATATTTTTATAAAATAAACAGGCAAAGGGCTTTTTGTCAGATTTTCCCTTTTTCAGATTTTTTTTATTTGTTTGTCAATCTTTTTCTCTCTGCCTTCAAGTACTAAGCATAATAACGATTCTGCTTTGTAATTTTACCTTCACCAGTTTCCTGTCTTTTGCATTTTGGGGCTTTTCTTTCAAAAAAGACCGTCGATATGACATGTAATAATATTCATAAATAAAAAACAGATATGTCAAATTAGAAGCAAAGAAAACTCTGCTAATATAGTTATAAACTCGTTAGTACTGAAAAAGGAGTAATATATGTCACATATAATTATATTATTGACGTTTTGGTCATCATTATAATAAAACCTTACTTCACTTGAACGTTAGAATGTTGGAACACTTAGGATTATCACAACACCTAACAACATGTCAAAGTGCCAGCAGACTGAGAAATACGAAAAAAGTATTTAAATGTCTTAAAATCCTGTTGGAATTTCAAAATGAACATAACCCAAGTATGAAAAGGGATTAGAAACATTTACCAAAGTATGTTCTACATAAGGTGTTTTATCATTTCCTTACGTCTAATGAAAAGGATGCAGTCACGATTAAAGCGATTTGAAAATAAAGGAAGAAGACGAAGAAGAAGAAGAAGAAGAAGAAGAAGAAGAAAAAAGAAGTAGTAGTCGTAGTTGTTGTAATAACGGTAGTAATAGTAGTTGTAGATGTAGTCGTAGTAGTAGTAGTAGTAGTAGTAGTAGTAGTAGTAGTAGTAGTAGTAGTTTTAACAGGATATCATATACATGTACTAACCACGTTAAAAAGGAACATATCTCAAGTTTTAAAAAAGACCTTTTTCATGTTTAAACATATTTTTATTCTTTGAAACAATCGCATAGAGCATAAAAATAATAAAAGAATATATATACTCTTGCTTGACGGTTGGGAAAAGAATTTACTTAAGCCCATCCACTTGATGTCCAGTACAGATTAATCAGAAGACTGAAAATTAAAGAGTGGTTGTAGAAATAAAACCAATCTTAGTACTCTCTGGTAGTATCATACCAGATAACCTTATTAAAAGTTACCAACCATATGACCTACTTATCTTTACATTTTCTTGGTAGGATAACTCAATGAAGGCATTGGAACATGATAAGTAAATTCAAAACAAAAAGCTTTTAGATTTCAAGACTCACATTTCTATCATGCTTTTCTTAAAACCAATAGAAACTATTAAAGGCAACTGAAGTTACTACAAATGACAACAAAATGTAGTTTAAAAAGAAATAAACTTAATTGAATTGAAATGGAAAAGGAAAAACGTAATATGCGTTGAAGGAGTTATTATAATTTGCAAGGCGCCTTATTTTCTGGCTTCTGGATAATGTCATCAGAAGCGATAGCCAAATACCTTGCTTGAATTTTTATATTCGTTACTTTAAAAGAGAACAAGATATCTAATTTTTCAATATACAGTCCTGTTTCAAACAATAAGTTACAAATATTTGCACTATTTTCATTATTTGTTTGTAGGAAATAACTATAACGGCTTGTGACAAAAAGGGAAAGAATTCCCAGTGCCTCTACTCTCAGATAAAAATGCGAAACGTACAAAAATGGGTAAGAAAATTCCTCGAGAAAATAGAGCAGGTTTAGTCAATGCAAGTTTTCTCGAGACCGCTATGATAAAAATTTGATTTTGGTAAACCATTTGCTTGCTTTTCGTGTCCTCTAGCTTATTTTATCTTTTTATAAATTGGTTTTTTAAGGCATGTTTGTACGAATGTACAAGAAGCAGCAATGAATATTCTCTTCTTCTAGATTACTATTCGTCAACAGGGTAATACCAACATCTAATTAACTTGTTTGTAGGATGAAAGAATATCGATGCCTTGTTCGACATGTGTTGTCCTAGTACTAACAAGTTTTCTTGAGGATACAAAACTCTGTTCTTGCAGCAAAAAATATACACAAACATTGATTAAAAGATATACGATACGATACCAATTGAAAACTGAATATTGCAAACATTTATTTTGTGTGCTAAAAAAGTTACCAATCCCTGTTAAATAATCTAATTCTCTCTCTGCGCTTTTATCAATTCGATGTGTGGTCCCAACCAATCAGTCCCAACATTTAAGGTCACGTGCAAGGTTCTAGATGACCCTTTAAACTTTTCTAGGAAGGTCCTTCGCTGATGTCCCTAGGCACATTTTTCTGGGGCTTTTTCGCTGAGTGCCAGGCCTTTAAGCGTTCACTTCCTAAATGAGTGGACAACAAATTTCAGTTGTCTTCCTCGAATAGTGCACAGCAGTTGTTCTTCACTTTAATTCATTCAAAAAGCCCATAAATATGCTACTGAAACCATATTAATTTTAGCTTAAAGCTTTTTCGCTGGAATTCGTCTGGCCCAGAACAGCAAAAGCGATGTCTTTAACTTTGTCTTGTTCCAAACCATTCGGTTTCGGGCTTTGGTCCGATTGGAAAAGACACCCTTTTCGGCTGGAAGAAATGTGATTTTAACTGCGAATATGTAAAAATTGTCAATTGCTTTTCTTGCAAACAAAATGTTAAAAGCTTCATAAAGGTAAATTTGATCTGAAAAAATTTGCACTGACACCAGAAATACCATACATAAAAGTATTTAAACAAAAGTGAAGACGAAAAATGATTGAACATAAAGCTCACTTTCTGGTATTCAGTGAAAACAAGAGACCTTTGGAAGACATAACAAACCAGTTTAAAGTTTAGCAAAAAAAAAAAAGAAGCAGTTGCTGTCTGTGTTACATATCTTTCTCAGAATAACAATTTTTAACTTGATTTTTAATTACACCCTTTGTATCAAAGTTGAAAAATAATTTCATTCTTAAAATTAACTTGATGACATGGGAAGCAAAACTGAAAGGAAGTATTGAAGAAAAATGGCGTCTTTGATATTTTGAATATAGACAATACAAATTCTTCACTTTTATAATTGCTCAGACAAAAACCCTTTGTAAAAACTGATTTTAACACATGCTTATTTTAGTATTTATTGAATAGCATAACAAGACTCGTATTTAAAAAGGCGTTTTTTATTTGAGATAAATGCCAATCATGTCCCCAAAACAGGTTTGTCTATAAAATGTAGTACCTGTCAAAATATAAACCCAGCTGACTAACAGTTCCTTCTTTCAGATATTGGGTGTGTACCGTCTGCTATGTGTTTTGATGACATTAAACACAAAAGGAGCTTTTTTCAACTTATCCAAACTCTGAAGTTATGATCTAAGTATACATAAAAAGTTGAAAATATTTCAATATAACTTGTTTAATATATTAAGGATTTTTCTTAACCTGTACATTTGTCTCTTAGTCTATAAAATCTGTTGTGTAAGCTTTTAGTTGGCTTACGTTATGCTTTGAAATATTAAAAAAAACCTGACAAGAATTAAGCCAAGTGTATTGCCTTATAAAAGGTTTCATTGCTACTTTTTATTTCTTAGGCTAATATGACTTCTATAATTTGTCACCAAATTATAATTTAGCATTTTTCTCCTTGATTTCTTAGCTCTTTGAACACAATAAACAAACATATCAGTTTAAAATAAATAAAACACACTTTTCTAAAGCAATTCTAGTACAATATTAAGGGACATTTGCCATTGCTAATTTTAGTTTTTTGAATTCAATAATGCTTTATCTGGAAAAATGTTGTATATAGACAGGCCACACTTTTCTTAAATCATTTATGTATTTTGTTCTTTCTCAAGTGTTTTCTTTTCATATGGTTGTTTTTCGTGTTTTCTGTCAGAATATTGTTTCCTTTGACTTTATACAGAAATGGCTGCAAACTGTTATTCCAATGAACGCAAGAACTATATTTGTCTTTTTAAGATCATACTGTGAAACTGTCCCTACGAGACTTTGCATAGCCTTGATTGGTCAGCCATGCTTCTATTGAGCAAATGACATATTGCTTTTTTTCATCTTCATAAACTGTTCTTATCTCTCACTATCCTCTCCTTAGGTCATTGATTCTGTACATTTTTCCCTTCTATGTAATTACGTTTATATTCTTTGATTAGTGGTAATAGCAGCAGCAGCAGAGGTAGTAGTAGTAGTAGTATTAGTAGTAGTAATAGTATATCTATCCTTTTCATTCTTTCTTTCAATACCTGTGATTTCTCACCTTTAATCATTTTGCCATGCTCAAATACAATCTTGGCACATTTCGACACTCCATAGCAAGCTGGTGTGTGGTGACTAGCTTGTACTATATTTCAGAGTTATCATTTAGCACTTGATGACTTTCTTTGTAATGTTTCAAGACATCCACAAACAAGCTGTGTGTTCTATACACTTTTACTTTCTAGCTCTCTAATTCTTTAGCCTTTGCTCTGCTGCAATAGTTTACACACGGGTAGTTCAGAGTCGATGGATAGAAATCTTGTGAGGATTTCTTCAGAGTGACAGTTACTCATCAGTGGAACTTTGTATTTCCCATTTGTAGACACATAACATCCAGTCACGATGAACCTTCCCATAAGATTACTTATATTCATAGAAAGCAGCAGCAAGATTTCTGTCGTATTTTTTTACTTCACCTATAATGCATCTATCAGTTATGAGTTGATCGACTGTCCCCAACACACCTTCCAATCCTACCAACTGGCCTTCGTCCCAAACTTTATTCACTACAATGTGTTTCCTCGTGTACTTGCAATGGTATATGTTAGCAACTTGAAAGGGTGTTTAAGCAGGTGATTGGTCGTTAGTTCCTTTCATTACTGAGGATTTCGTTTTTGTTGTGAGGACTGTTCTCCCTTTTAGCCATCACAATGATATTAAGCTATTTTCAGATTTTATTAAAACAAATGCATTAACCAAGGCCTTTTAAGCAGGTACAAAATTTTTCCACCAGTAATTCTGCACACCCTTAATTACCGGAGCTGTCCGATTCTTCTTTTTCTTTATATTTTTTTGGAAGTTCTCATCCTTAATGTCAAAGTCTTTTACCACATTTTCTTTCTCGCTCAGCTCTCTTTCCACTTTATCCATCGCATGTTTGGAGTTCTCTCTTTTCTTTCTTAGATGTCTCCCCAGAACTCTACAAATTTCTCTATATCAGGCATTGTAACCTCTAGGGCATCACTTCCTTCTAGCTTCTTACAAAATTCTTCTGATCGTGGTGGTACATAATGTTATCATAGACTCTCAATCTGCTTTCACAATATTTTTTATCTTGATCTTCTTGTATCGAAACTTATCAAACCACTGTTCCCTTGCAATCCTCAGTTTTTTTGAATCCAAATTACCATCATTCAGTTTCCCTCGAAGGTTTTGGATGATGAACTTCGTCTTCCCTGAAGCATTTCTCCTAATTTTTTTCCTACGGAGTTCGTTACTTATTCTGACAATGCCTTGCCTTAGTTCTTAGATTTCAAAATCGAGTTTTCGCTCTTGCTTGTTTTCTTTACTTATTTTCTGTTTCCTGCCTTCATTTGTTAATTTTAGCTATTTCCAACATAACTGATCGCGTTTCCCACTACATACACGTTATCTGTTATCTCTAGTATGGTGTCCAAGCTCCTGATGTATATTGCAAGGAATTTATTTACACTGCTTTTCAGCTAGTCCGTGAGAGCTACTTTGGGAAGTTTATCTCTTGGTTCTTGCTGAAGTAACATACCGTGATGGATTCCCAGCTGTGTAAATGTTGCTCAAGCTCTGTCATTTTCATTCAGTACTATTTTCTGTTCTCTTTCAACCATTTCTATCTCTTTATCGATTAAAATTTCGTTTATAACTGTTTTGATACTCGCGACTTCTACCATGATTTCTGATAATTCTTCTTCATCCATATTTGGTTGCTTTTGCTCTAATTGTCGTAATGAAATCAGCTTTGTAATCTCTTTTTTTCCCTGAAGTAAGCTGCGTTATTACGTAATTTTTTCCCGGCGGAGCCTTGATTTTATGGTGGTAAACACCTCAACATTTTAAGCGCTCTTCTTCGTCTGTCATCATAAATTTAACCTTTATCTCAGTAGTGTATTTTAGTTCTTTACGTTTTTGTGCTACTTTTTTATCTCCTGGTCTATGTTTTGACTTTTGATTAGATTATTCCTCGCACATCCTTGTTTCTTAAACCATTTGGGATTATCAATTATGTTTTATACTGTCCTCTAATTTCCGGATATTTTGTGTCCCATTTAGCTTTAATTATTTCTATGAAGTTTTTTCCTTGAATTTCTTTCTTCTTCGTTTGTTTCCACAACCTCTGTATATTCTCTATTATCCATAGTATGTACATTATTGTCAATGACAGGATTTACTCTACCATCAGCATGTATTGGTGCTACTGTATAATTAGCAATGTCACTTAAGGTTCTCGGATGAAGTTGATTGTTATCTCCCATAAAAAGTTAGTAAAGGACGCAAGGGTCTGATTCAGTCCATTCAGTGTTGCCCAGCACTTTGGATAGTGCATTTTTTCAATCAAAACGCAGCGACCATCTACCTATATTGGTACGGTACCTTCGGGTTGCGGGTTTAATTGTTTGTTTAACCTCCGATAGATTATTTGCTTTCGAAGACTTATGAGTATCATCATCATACAGTGGTTCGTCTGGTTTCTACTAGACCATTTGCCCTCCCAGGCTAAAGAGCCCTACCTGACCTGGTTTTGAAATCAGAGATTTTCCTTCTTCTAGAACACCTGCCGGCAACACTAACAAGATTATTCTACCCAGACCACTAGTTATTTGAAGGTACACGATACTGGCCTTTCACCCCATCTCCTGTTAGGTCCAAAGAGTTTGGTCGAGTGAAGTGCAGGAACTGGACTTAGAATTCCAGAGGCTTTATTTTACCCATGATGCTGAGATATTTCATAGGTATCGGACGCCGATCTTCCTTAACTGTCCCGTGATTGGCAGCCCTTTACAAACCTGCTATTATTTTTATTATTATTATCATTATTATTATTATTATTATTGAAATCCGCGTTGGCCTGAAATAGCAGGTGGCGACTGGCCCGAAATACCCAGCCCCCTGGCAATAAGGCTAAAATGCATTCAGGTATGTTATGAAAACGAGAAGTAAATCATACCGCCTCGTCCGTTGCGCTGGTCAAAAAGGGAAGCGTACCTCAGGGAGAGACCAGCCTGAGATAAAAAAGTACACGACTCGGTTATTATTATTATTATTATTATTATTATTGTTATTTGAGTTCATTTCACACCAAAATAGTTTTTAGTGGACTNTTGACAGCCCTTTACAAACCTGCTATTATTTTTATTATTATTATCATTATTATTATTGTTATTGTAATTATTATTAATATTATTATTATTGTCATTATTATTATTATTGAAATCCGCGTTGGCCTGAAATAGCAGGTGGCGACTGGCCCGAAATACCCAGCCCCCTGGCAGTAAGGCTAAAATGCATTCAGGTATGTTATGAAAACGAGAAGTAAATCATACCGCCTCGTCCGTCGCGCTGGTCAACAAGGGAAGCGTACCTCAGGGAGAGACCAGCCTGAGATAAAAAAGTACACGACTCGGTTATTATTATTATTATTATTATTGTTGTTGTTATTTGAGTTCATTTCACACCAAAATAGTTTTTAGTGGACTTTTCTTGACGTTCCAGTGGCAACATGCCTCCTTACACCTCCACGACTTTCCTTATAATCCAGGCGATGTTAAACAACGCAGTGGTCTGCATGGTTTCAATCTTCGTTCGGATTCCGATTGGTTTAATTAATTTTTCAATGACTTTGGAACTGTTTCCAAAGAACCAATTACTACTGGAATAAGAGTTACTTTCTTGTTCCATAGGCCTTTTAGTTCTCTTTCCAAATCTTGTTATTTCTCTCTTTTTTTCTCTTTCTTTTATTTCAATTTTGTGATCTCCAAGTATTGTAAAATCCACAATCTGACAAGTATTTTTTCTTTGTCAACAAATATGAAGTCAGACCTTCTAGCTTCTATATGATGATCTGTCTGCACTTCAGAGTGCCATAGCAACTGGCTTTTCTCGTTTTCAAGGACAGGCTCTGGTTTGTGTTCATACCATTTGTCAGTATCTTTGAAATTTAGCTCCTTGCATAGTTTCCAATGGATTGTTGTTCCTACACAGTTATGTCTCCCTTTGTATTCTTTTTGTGTAAGTTTCATGCAATCACATGCATTACGTTTCTTCTTTTTGTCCACATATACGACAAAGACTGTTTTCCTGAGTTTTATCTACCTTTACCTTGATGTAATTTGTCCGAATACATTGGTGCAGCGGTGATGAGTGATTCAGTTTCTCGTTGAATTGTTCCTCGTCGGATGTTAACTTCTGCAAAGGTCTCTTTTGCAAAAGACAAGTCCACCTTCCAAGACTTCAGCCATCAAGTATTTTAATAGGCATACATTATTATTATTATTATTATTATTATTATTCACGAAATTTATACAGCATTGTACGTCAGTAGTAAATTTATTATTATTATTACTTCTCTGTGCACACGGATGGCACATAATGTTGTTGTTGTTGTTTTTCCAAAATTGGTCCGTGTATTCATGTTCCTGAGTTTTGGTAACAACAAGTTTCCTCAAATCTCAAGCACTGGTCGGAGGATTCTGGCAGACTATAGTAACACAGAATTTTGCAATTGTACAATTCTTGTAGCTATCCAAATCTACTTCGGTTTTTTGTCAATGCTTCTGGTGTTGCTCCAATTATAACTAGGATTATTTTCAATTTTTTGTTCCACAGTTTTTTCAGATCCCTCGGTAAGTCTTGGTATTTCAATATTTTTTCTCTTTCTTTTTCATCAATTCTGGTATCGTACGGAACAGCAAAGTCTATAATCTGGCACTTGTTGTTTTTCTTGTCCACTATAATCATATCGGGTCTTCTTGCTTCAACAACATGGTCTGTTTGTATTAAAAAGCCCCATTTGACCATATAACCTTCGTTTTCGAATACAGCTTGCGGTTCATATTCATGCCATTTTTGTTTCGTTTCAAGACCGTACTTCCTGCATACCTCCCACTGTATCTTTTTTCCTACCCAAACATTCCTGCGTTTATATTCCTTTTGTGCCATTTTACTACAGTCACTTAAGACGTGATTAATAATTTCATCTGCTCTACTGGACATCCTACATTTACTTTCTTGTGAAATCTTATCAATTTTTACTTTCACTAAATGTGTTCTTACTGCCTGTTCCTGTGCTGCTCTAATGAAGGTTTCTGTTTGTCTCTTCAGACCTCCTTCTTTCAGCCACAAACATTGATATTTATCTGTCCTATCTTCAGTTTTTCTGATAAACTGGCCATGCAACAATTTCTCTTTCCAGTTGGTTTTCCTTTCTTGAATGTTCCTTCTCTTTCTGTTTACTTTCTGTTTCAGCATCCTTATTCTCAACATCACCTCTAGCTGCAACTAACAATTTCTCATTGCTGTCTTGCACATACGTTTTTAGCCTAATTATAGAAAGATTAACAGTATCTTTAACGCTCACTAATCCTCCTCCACCTTCTTTACTGGGTATGTATAATTTATCAACATTACTCCCCGGGTGGAGTCCCTTGTGCATAGTTAAGAGCTTCCTTGTTATTCGATCCATCTCTTAAAGTTCGGTCCTTTTTCAGTTGAGGAAAGCAGTATCTCAATATAAGAATAGACCACGCATTAATAGCTTTGATGATATTTCCCCCATTCAACTTTGTCTCCAATATCTTTCTCGCTCTTCTCTTATACTCACGGCACACTTTTCCTTCATCTCTTCTACCTGCACTTTATCTGCTTCCAATATACCTAAATACTTATATCCTTCGCCTTCTTTCATTCGCATTATTTATTATTATTATTATTATTATCATTATTATTATTATTGAGTAGTGGAGCAATACGAGCCCGCAAACCCATCCGACTACCAGCCAGATAAGGGTAAGCTGGGTGCATGCATAACACCCAAGTGTGTGCGATATTGATGTTAATTAAAACAACACATGACCTTGCAGGTGGGGTCTGTTTGGATTTCCAAGTTTAGATGATCCATTCTGCTTAAAACGGTCTCCGTAGCGAGGCTTCACCCAAGACCTTAGGACTAAGCAACAAAATACGAACTNTTCTCGCTCTTCTCTTATACTCACGGCACACTTTTCCTTCATCTCTTCTACCTGCACTTTATCTGCTTCCAATATACCTAAATACTTATATCCTTCGCCTTCTTTCATTCGCATTATTTATTATTATTATTATTATTATCATTATTATTATTATTGAGTAGTGGAGCAATACGAGCCCGCAAACCCATCCGACTACCAGCCAGATAAGGGTAAGCTGGGTGCATGCATAACACCCAAGTGTGTGCGATATTGATGTTAATTAAAACAACACATGACCTTGCAGGTGGGGTCTGTTTGGATTTCCAAGTTTAGATGATCCATTCTGCTTAAAACGGTCTCCGTAGCGAGGCTTCACCCAAGACCTTAGGACTAAGCAACAAAATACGAACTCGGTACTCAGCCCTTCACAACAAGAGATTCACGCTCACGACACCTAGAAATAATGCTCCTTCACTACTCCCGCCTGTTAAACAGAAATGCGTCATGTGTCAGCCCTTTCGGGACATGCACAACCGGTTAAGGTCCGGCAGCTGGCTGCCAAGTCTGTGGTTTGAGCGGAAATGTTTGATCTAGCCCATTTATTATTACCAGACAAAACTAGTTCGTGTAACCCACCAATCAATTAAAATTAGAGGTCATACGTCTTACGACGCTATGCCACATGCTGGCAGTAATAGTCAGTGCCTGGTGTAATTATCAGGGCAATTTGACTACACAGGGAAGGGGGATCAATGTCCCTTTCCAGCAGTACTAGGCAGTATTAAGTTAAGTTTGCCAATTAAGGCAAGTTCAACTTTTCCCACTGTTCACGCCAGGTTTACTCAGCTCGACTAGGGCAGGGTCGCTGTTCCCTGACGCATTGCCATGCGACCTGCTGGTTTGGGCACGTTCCATCTACCCCTTATTATTATTATTATTATTATTATTATTATTATTATTATTATTATTATTATGGGGTTAAAGTCTATGCCTCCAATTTCGTGCTCCTGGATAACCTCTCTTTGTTGAGAGGTAAACCGAATATAGACAGTCCGGAAGCATTTCTGAGTTATTGTTTGCGAATTCTCGTGTTTTTTCAATGAGTTTTTTGAAGAAAAAACCGATTAAAGGGGAACCTGATAGTCGGAGGGTCTCTCACAACCCGCAGGAAAGAGTTCTTATTAGAACTGGGGACGTTTTTAGACCGGAGCCAAGTGAAAATGTTGAAAGTCCCAAGGAAGACAGTCGCACGGAGGACCAATGGGTAGGAGGGTGGAAAGGAGAGAAAAGAGGAAAGATGGGGTGGACTGGTTTATTCAAAAGCAAATGAAGATATTTTGAAAGTAAAGTACTTTGGAAGTGTTTCGTGAGGAGTGGTGGTCGAAGGGCAGATGGCTACATTGGGAGAGTTAAGCATATGTGGGATGGGAGGGATGTCAGTGTGAGGAGTGTTGCTAGTCTTCTTTCGCAGCTAAAGCAAATTGAAGTCAATGGGTTGCTGTCAGTCGTAGAGCGCGGCCAGATTGAAAGAATGGTCAGACAGGAAGCTTTAGTTGAGGAAGAGTCTAGCGAAGGAGAAGTTGACTTTTGTATCAGGCAGGAGAGTGGTTTAGGTGAAATGGAGATAGAGAAGGTAGCTAATGATGCCGAGGAGAGGGATTTAAGAGTAGTTATAGAGAGAGTAGATGTATGGAGAAGGGGTGATGGTGTAAGGGCGTCGAGTAACTATGGACGTGGAGCCCTGGCATTGCTAAGATAGGTGTACCATAGCAAGGATGTTGTTGAAGTACCACGTTTGAAGGCCCAGGATGGTAGAAAAATAGGGGAGGAGGTGAAGCTTGTCAACGGATTGATGCACAATCCGGTAAGAGACGGTATGACTGTGATTGACATAAATCGGCTACTGTATGCTTGATCATCTGTGGTTGCATCCCGGTTAGGTGTGATACGAAAAAACAAAGCAGTTAGAAAGAAGAAGCCATGGTGGCAAAGGAGGTTGGAAAAGAGGATTGGCGAGTGGAGAAAAGATCTTGGACGAATTGAGGAGATCAAGCAAGGAAATAATGTTCATCAGGTTGTTCGTGATAGGTTGAATGGGAAGTATCAGCTTGTAGTAAAGGGAACGATGACAGTCAGCACAATGTTGAAGAACAAAATTTCTTCCGCTAGTGCTAAGATTAGCTAGTTTGTTGGGAAAAGCCTTGCCAGGAGACAGAACAATCTTTTCAAGAACAATGAATCTCAACTCTACAAGGAGCTTAATGACGATAGGCGTAAGATGGAATCCTCTGTTCCTAATGCAGACGAGGCAAGAGAGTTCTGGAGTATCAGGTCCGAGGAAAAGGAACACAACAAGGAAGCAAATTGGTTGGGTGATGTAAGGGAAAAGTTTGCAGACGTAGAGAAACAAGAGGAGGTTATGGTGTCTCTGCAAGATGTTAAGGCGGGGATAAGAAAGATGGCGAACTGTAAAGCCCCTGGACCTGACTGGGTCAAAGGTTACTGGTTCAAAAAGTTCCCCTCGCTACACTTGTCTATTTTAACAACTCTGCAGAAGTGTTTGACGTCAGGCGTGGTACCCGACTGAATGATCAAGGGTCGGACAGTTTAAATCCAGAAAGATGCTGTAAAGGGGACAGTAGCTAGTAATTATAAACCGATAGCTTGTCTACCATTGATGTGAAAGCTGCTCTCTGGAATCTTTGCTGAAAAGATCTACTGCCATCTTCTAAATAACAATCTACTTTCTGAGGAACAGAATGGATGCACGAAGACGTCGCGTGGCACGAAATATCAATTGTTGATCGATAAGGCAATTTTGCACGAGATCAGGGCTATGAAGAGAAACCTTAGCATATGCTGGATTGATTACAAGAAGGCATATGATATGGTCCCTCACAGTTGGATTTTGGAGATGCTGGACATGGTTGGAGTTGCAGAGAATGTGCGGAGTTTGCTGAAAGGAAGTATGGCTGAATGGAAGACAGTACTGACGGCTAATAACGAGGTGCTTGGTGAAGTTAACATCAATCGGGGAATATTCCAAGGTGACTCCCTTTCCCCTTTGATCTTTGTTATTGCAATGATCCCGCTGAGTATTTTACTCAACAGAGAGAAGCTTGGATATTTCTTCGGTCACGGTAGGGTGTTGGTCAATCATTTATTGTTTATGGACGACTTGAAGCTATTTGGACGGAGTAAACGTGAGTTGGAGGCATTGGTCGAGGTGGTGAGGGTTTACTCTAGGGACATTGGGATGGAGTTTGGGTTAGATAAGTGTGCTGTTTTGGAAATTAGACGAGGTGAAAGGGCTGAATGTGAGGGAATCGAGCTACCGAGTGGGGAGTTGATGAAGGAGGTTGATGAAGATGGGTACAAGTACCTGGGAGTGCTAGAAGGGGCGAAAGTAATGCAGAAGAAGATGAAGGAGAAAATTGGGAATGAGTACCTACGACGTGTGAAATTGCTGGCAAAGTCGAGGTTGTATGCTGGGAACTTGGTTCGCGGCATCAATGCGTGGGCAGTTAGTGTTGTCCGATACAGCTCTGGAATACTGGATTGGTCTGATGCTGAGCTACGTAAACTTGATACCAAGACAAGGAAGATTTTAACGATGAATGGTGCTTTCCATAGGAATAGTAGTGTAGATCGTCTGTACATCGGAAGAAAGGATGGGGGTCGTGGCCTGATCAGCGTTGAAGATTGTGTGAGGCAGGAAGAGTTAGGGTTAGAAGAGTATGTACATGCTACTGAGGAGACGATTTTGGAACAGGTGGCTGGAATGATTATGCATGGAAGGGAGACAAAGAAGCATTACAAGACGAGAGTGGTTGAGGAGAGAAAGGAGAGATTGATGGAGAAGGCTATGCATGGTAGGTTCTTTCGGGAGATGGATGAAAATGCAACAGAGAGATCAGTACAGTGGGTTAAAGGTGGTTTCCTTGCAAAAAGCACAGAGGCATTTGTGTTTGCTGCTCAAGAGCAAGCATTGAGGACAAGGTTGGCGCAGTCGAAGTGGGATGGTGGTGTTAGTCCTATGTGTCGCATCTGCGGAATTGAATCTGAGTCAGTTTGGCATGTTGCGTGTGGGTGTAAGGTACTGGCTCAGAAGGAGTACAAGAGGCGACATGATAGGATGGGATTGAGAATATATTGGGAGCTGTGCAAGAAGTATGGGTTGAAATGTGCGGGGAAATGGTTTGAAGAGGTGCCTGACAAAGTTAGAACGAGTGAAGGTGGTAGGTTTGAAGTTTGGTGGGATAGATTAGTGGAGACAATGCAACAGGTGGAAAGTAATCGTCCAGATGTTGTTGTTGTTGATCGCACTGAGACGAGATGGCTGGTTGTAGATTTTTCTGTGCCTTTCGATCGAAATATGACAGCTAAGGAAGAAGAAAAGGTCACTAAGTATTCTCCCTTGGCCCAACAAATCCGGACGTTACACAGCGTATCTACCAGCGTTGTCCGAATTGTTGTGAGAAACTTGGGAGTGATTACGAAGCGATTGGAGCGCAGTTTGAAAGAGTTGGGCATCCCTGATGTCTTGGGTGGACTCCAAAAATCTACCATCATTAAAACCACCAACATATTGAGGAAGGTGCTAAAGCTACTGATCGGTAGCCGGAGTTAAGTTTTCTCCTCTAGCAAGTGAATATCACCTCCCTGTGTGGGCTGCCATGCTGGACATGAACTTTGTTATTATTATTATTATTAAATATTTTGAATAAGCTGAGTTTGATCTGTACCAAGTCCCGACCAAGGATCTCGGGTAATAAAATTATAAGGGAGAGACTTTAATAATTACATTTCTCACAGGTTATACCATCCTTGGTAGCTTATAAAGGGATACAAAACATTGTGGGCGATAAACAACCTTACATGATTAAAAACAGGACATAAAATGTATTATTATTATTGATTATTATTTGCAGTAGTAGTAGTTGTAGTACTAGTAGTAGTAGTAGTATTTAGTCTGATAATAGTAACCCATGAAAATGCATCATAACAGAATTTGTGGAATATGGTGGCAATGTGTTACAGATACACAACGTGACATTGTGGATAGGGCTCATTTAAACATAATAAATAAGAGTGATCTAATTTAGCTGTCCAGGGTGAAGGTATACTACAGTCTCTAGCTAAAACAGCAGTGATTCTCCAAATAGTTTTTCCTTCTGGAAAGAGTCAAGTCTTCTCGGTATTTAAATATGGTCCTTTCTCAACACCCCAGCTATTAAACAGACAAAAGTGGCATGTTGGCTCTTACGTGGTTTGCTTAATTGGTTAAGGTCAGGCGATTGACTGGAATGCCTGTGGTATGGAGGAAAATGGTTGCTATAGCCCAATTGTGCGCCGAAAAAAGTTCAAACTTGGTGGCATCCCCAGTCAGGCAAGGCCACTAACTACGAAAATCAGCAATGTCTTTTGCAACATTTTGGACCCTTAGCTAAAGAGAGCAAGAATCAAAAACTGAAAAACTGAAAAACGTATCACGTTATTGCAAGTCAATTACTGGAAGATCAAGTCTTTTCCGTTGTGTCTATCTGGCACGGCATGTCAAGGCATCCACTCCCTGAGGGAAAAATCTACGTCTATCCTACTTTTATTACTTTTACCATCACCACCATCATCATTATTATTATTCTCAATATTATTATTTTTATTATTCAGATGTAGAGGATTTGGCATTGTTAAAAAGTCAATATTATATGAGTACCGAATCAGTGCCCATGGCCACGATGGTCACATGCTTTATCATCTGAACTACTGGCGCTGGTTCTTGACCAGGTCATTTGTGCAACCATGTCTTTCACTTATGTGCGCCGTTCTTTTATCAGGCCACTACAGTTGGGCGTCACACATCCCAAACCCGAAAATAGGACTAAGTATCCCACATAGAGACGACTACACTTCCAAGGTCAGATCAACTTGTGGCAGATAAAATAAGGTTAAGGAGATTGTAAAATAATAAATTATACATGGAGACGACTTGGAATTGTAGAAAAGTGAAAAAATATTATTTTCCTTTTAAAATAGCAGTTCTTATGTTACAATATCTGACCCTAAGAGGGAGGGGGGGTGCAAAGCCATTGAGTTATTGACCAAAGGTCCGCATTTTCAAATCTTCAGTAACTCCTTTGAAATTCTTTTGTTGCTGAAAAATTCTGTATTTTCTACTACTCTTACATCCTTCATAATCCTCTTTTTATCCCATATTTTAATTTGTTTTTTAAATGGACGTGAAAGGTGTTTGTTACTCTCAAATCTTCTATTTTCCGAAAGTTTCCTGGGAATGTAGTTAATTTTTAAACTCCCAAATCTCCACGTTTTACGTCCATCATAGTCCCCTCTTCATATCATATTTCAATTTTCTTGATTACATTTCCTAGTTCCCCAAATATCAAGGAAATATCTTCGGTTTTTCGTAGCGTCCGTTTTGGTAGCTTCCTCACATTCTGTTATAATCTTCAAAGGAAAGTTGCACATATTCGCCAACTAGGTGCTCGTCACTCTCAAATCCTTTATTTTCCGAAAGTTTCCTAGAAATGTAGTTAATTTTTAAACTCCCAAATCTTACTACGTTTATTTATAATAATATCTGTTTTGTAATTTACGAAATATAAAGAAGGTCTTTGAAGCAATCCAGAAGTAAATTAATAATATGAAACAGAAAAAGATAGGTTTCTTTAACAATGGGGTTAGTAACAATTTTCATAGATGTACACCTTTCCAATTGTCCTCTCAAACACTAATTGAAAAAAAATGATCTGGAAAAATGTTGTGACTTACGGGCGTGAACATGTCTGTATAAAACCTGTTGCTGATTGGAAAAATAGGAACTAATCTAAACTAGAGGATACTAACTAATGGAGAACAATCCATTGAAAATCGAACTTTCTTAAGGATGAACAATGACAGCTAATGAAAACACTAAATGTGGGGGAGTGATGGGAAGAAGAGGAAAATATGATAAGAAGTAACTAAACAATGTTAGAAAGTTTACTTTTTTACAATTTTTAATACTGATTTTTGAATCTTTTAGTCTAAGAAGTGACAAGAAATCAAAGACCCGGTTTAACCTTTCTTGCCCAAATTAAATAGAGGTAAATACTGGCTTAAAATTAAATAGAGGTTTTAAAGCCTTTCAAAGTACCTTAGCGGGACAGAGAGACCACATTTTCCACAGTTTCTTTGCTTGTATTTTTATAACATCCATAGCAGCAACGTTTAACACAAAGAATAGCGTTATCCTTTATTCTTTCTCTAGAGACAGCTTTTGCAATATATATTTGTCAATAACAAATTATATTGTCTTCATTATCATGACTTTATTGTTCTAATATTTCATAGCAATGGCTATGACTCTACACCCAACCATACAATTACGACACACACATATACATATATAACAATGACATTTTTCTTCATAAAATTTCTATTAACTGATATTAATAAATCTTCATTCATTAATATTTCACTTTTTTAGGTTTGAACAAGGCACAAGGTATGGTGAAATCGGATTGATTCGTGTACTGTACAAACACTACGAATAAATATCTTGGTAGTCCACTTTGTTGGAAAATCACAAATAATTCTATTTTAATAAATGGAAATCAAATACTATAGGTTTTAAAAGCGGGTGTTTTTTTGTGTGAGAAATAAAAAAAATTAAAGTAAAAGACCTTTGATACTCTTAATAAGATAGAGGAATTCATGAAACGTACGTATGGTAGTGGCTACACATTGTCCATAAGACTAAAAAATAGAAAACTGAAAAAGCTGGCTATGATACTGCCCAACAAAACATAAACTATTACCTTTGTAATTGAAAATAACAATGTAATATTTAATGGAAATAAACCATTTTAATGTGACAAGAAAGCAATAATCGCTACCCTAATAAGAAAATTTTTGCTGCAACGAGATACTTTGTCCATAATCACTAACGTAAATTTCATCGATCAATATCTGGTAACATTTGCGGTTACATGAAAAAAGAATAACGAACATATGAAAGTGAATATATTTCGCTACGCTTAGATCAGAAGATGTCTTTTCAAAAGTTATTTCAAAAGCTTGATTTTATCGTACCTGGAAAAAACTTTATCAACCAACTTCTGTTAATCTTCACATTGGTTAGATGGTAAGATACCTTTTCACCAGTCGCATTAAAAATCTGATTAAATCTTACCTGGAAAAGTTGATCTCCAAACCTCTGCGAACAGAAGCAATGCAATGACATCAAATCACTCACTCTTGTCCATAATCCCATTTAAAGACAAAAGCTTTTGTAGCAGATGTGAGCCTCGACCAAAGATTTGTTTCCATTATCTTTGGCTTTTGTGTCCCCTATCTAGCTTTTCACAATAGCTTAACATAAAGCCTGGGTAAAGATATATCACTGTTTGTTGGCGTTGCATTTTTAATTAACGATCTTAGCAGGTAAGGGAGGTACAGACGTATCCAGGGGGTAAACAACAACTATTTGTCAATGAAAGTGAACCACAAATGGACAAATTATCAGAAAACGAAACTTAGGTGATTGTGTATTTGACATATATACAGACATTAATTATGGTAAGACGCCAGAAAGCTATACGAAGGAGTTAAGAATTCAGATGTTCCTAGCAACATAAATCCTTTGCCAGTTGACAAAAACATGATTGTTTCTTCAGAATTACGAAATTAAATCGTTACTGTTAGCAAATCAATAATCAAGCAAAGAAAAGACTAACGAATACCATGTCTGTAATGCCAGCTGTAGTAAATTAAGATGTTGGGTGAATTCATTTGACCTGATATAAGAACTCGTTTGGTTTGACTATAAATGCATTCCATCTGATTTGGCAGTTTTTTAAGTAACAACTTCAAAATATCGAAATGCCTAATTTTGTACCAAATAATCTTAGCTATCACCAATAAGTAAATTCGTTTCTAGGCCTCCGGGCTAAGATCATTTTTAGGCGTCTTCTCCCTCTCTGTTCTGACCTTGAGTTTTGAGTCCTTGTCTAGATGATTAAATTGACAAGGATGCTTGGAAAATAATTCTACCCCAACCACAAGGAAGTGCTCTCAAATAAAGGGGCTTAGGAAAGAAATTCGTATGTCTTACTGTCCATGGTGTATTAATTGCTTTTTCCTGTCAATCTTTAAAAGTTCTGCCCTCTTTATTTGACTCTTACTTAAATGGAATTCTGTGAATAAAAAAATGGTCTAATTAAATACCAGGGATTGCATCAATGAAGGCTACCATACCGGTTTGAAATAATCCTTTGTTAATATATCATTTATTTCAAATTTCAATTTTAGTACCAGTCTTTTATATCACCCTCAGAACTGATTTTCTCTATATAACCCCCTAACTATTTGCAGCACAGTTTTTTATTACAAAATACTTTATAGACTAACTTGTACGCGCTTTAATTGAGCTTTAAACTGAGCAACCCTAAAAAAGTTGTAAACAATGGTTCTGAAACGCAACAGCGTTTCAAAAAATGCTTGAGTCAAAATATATTGTAGTAACATTTCACTAAAGTCAAGTTTTTAACCTAGGATATCTGTTGGGGGCTATTAGCATCCAACAGATACGCTGACAAAATCAACTCTTGTTCCAATGCCTCTAACTGCAGGGTATACTGCTTCAATGTGTTCAAAAAGCTATTATATATAATTCAAATTTTTTAGTTGACAAATTGTTTCATTGATACTGTACGTAAAATGCTGATAACCTTTGTAGGAGGCTCTCTATAGATGTTAGACACAAGACAATAATCTAAAACGTGATGAAAAAGGTGTAACATTGATAACAAAATGGGTAAGAAAACAACTTCTAAACAGATATCATTTAATCTTTGTAAAACAATAAAACAGAAGAAGACATTTGAAACCTATAGTTCTTTGTTAAATTACAAAATAAGTAATGATAAAATAAATGTATCAGCTATAGGTCATGGGCACTACTTGAACTAAGGTAAATAGAATAATGTTGTTGAATCCAAAACATGGGATTGAAAATCAAGAGAGAAAAGGGAGGCAGGGTGGATATGAATATAACAGCTTGTGTCAAGAGAGTGGCTAAGGCTCCAAAAACAGGATGGAGGATTTAAAAACTGAATAAGCAAGCATCTTACACATGGATATAAAAACATTCATTGAGCTACCACTCATGGAAAGAACGGCTGATAAATCACTTGTTTTTATAAAAAATTTGAGTAAATGGTACCTTCAGGTACCTTGGTGAGTAATTTAATTGTTACATAATGACAGGAAAAATTGTCGCAAGCGACTAGTAAATAAAATACTTGGAGATACATCTTTTATGTATTATGGAAGGCAACTTGTGCTTCTATGTTAAAGGTCTGCACTGTCCTATCTAAATGTTAGATGGAGAGGAAAATGGGATTTTTAAGATCTATCTGGATATTAAAAGATATTAAAAAGCAGAAAAGGATACCAATTTAGTTTCCTATGGTATTGCATTGTATAAGATGGCTAAAGGAATAGTGTTCTGCATCGAAGAAGTGTTTCAGTTTATGACGATATGTCAAGTAAAAAAGCTCTGGATATACATCTACAACACAGTCAATAAATGACGAGCATACTTAATACCTTGGTAGGGTAATATTAAAAGGTACCAAGGACAATAAAGCAATAAACTGTATGAAAATAATAATTTCAAAACTTAACTCTGAACGATTGGCAACGATCATTTTATCAGGGATATCGAGTCACAGATTGGACTGCCTTTACGCTCTAACTGAATTACGTAACTGATCTGTAGAACAAAAAAAAATTGATATTAGAACTTTGCCTTTGCTTCATATGCCTGTCTATCTAATGCTGCAAAAAGGTGATCATATGAGAAAAATGTAGAAAATACAATGAAATAGTCTGACTGAGCTGATGAGTTTAAAGAAGATAGAGTCAAGTGATCAAAACTGTCTCTGAGTGAGAAATAGAGGCAAACAAAACGAGAAGGGAAAAGGGTGTAAATACATTTACCATGGCCATGTCAGCGGCTTGATAGTAAACTATTTATCAAGAGTAGTGTTTACATTTTCCAGATCACATAAAATACAACCATGGAAAACTCTTTATATATCACTTTATTCAAGGCATTCTGTACCCATTGTCTCCATTACTATATACAGTAATTGATTAATGGTATACGCATTTTCACCGGACACTTGTAACAAAAAACTACAACATTTAAATCTACCTGAACGAAAATACATATATTTTGGGGGTGTTTTTATAGCTAGATTCAATATTAGTACGAATGCAAAGAAGGTGCTTAAAATCTGGACATGAATCTGTAAAATGCCAAGGACCTATCTTTTTAAGTCATTTTGTGAAAATTTTCGTTTCAGTCAGCACATTTGAATGCATTTGGTCCAGTCTTACTTAAACTGGCGTGATTTGGAAACGAGACAGAACTTTTAAGCAAGCGTAAGGGCCAGGTGTTTTTTCTCTCTTTACCCATATAACGATTCAAAAATTAAACAATTTTGAAATAAAAAAGTGTTAACCTTGGTTTTTGTTACCAAAGACAATTACGACATATAAGATTTTCGAAAAAAATTTCCACGGGAATCAACTGTATAAACGAAATTGTATTTAGATAACGCTCGAGATTTCATACCGAAAAAAAAAGGATTCTTATCAAGATTTGGACCAGTCAAGTTAGAAACACATCTCAGAACTCGATCAAGAACATAAAGATGAAACGACGGAGTACCTGTCTAACAATAGCAAAAGTACTTTATAGAGATACAAGGCGGCCTCAGACAAGATAAAATCTCTAGCACAATACGAAGAAGGAATCATTTGTAATGAGCTTGTCAAAAGATTGAATATAGGAACCCCACGGAAGATGTTGTGAAAAAAAAACCTAAGCATCCTTGAGAGCATTTCTCAAGAGGAGATGTATCCTGATCAAAGAGAACGATATTCCATAAATTTTAGAGGAAGATAAGAACTAAGATTTTTACCGAGCGACGTTAACTGCATTTTAGTGGCATTGAAAGAAACCAGCCACTTTCTTCCCACCACTCTGACATCCTGAAGGTCAGGTTCTAAGCCTTTCTTAAGTTTTACTTGTTCTTACTGAGTTTCCTTGTGATTGATGCTAGAGTGCAGGGAAGTTTAATCAGGATTACTATTGATAAGCTGGAGCAACTCATCAGCAAGATCATTGATGTAAAGAAGAAAGAGAGTCAGATCACGAAAAGAACCTTATTTTCGGACAAAATGTAATATTATGAGTAGGAGCAGGAACATGCTACAATAATTTCAAGTGATCTTCCTTTCTTCCTGTCAGGCTTTGTGTCCTTATCTGCACATTCCCCTATTCCTCACTTAAAAGTGATGTCATTAATTGGCGAATATTTCGTTTCCAATAGTTTTTATTCGTCATTGTTTAACAAGCCTATAGTGTTTTAAAAGTTAAAATGTGAAGTTTTTCTGGCTATAGGAGTTTCATGATGAGCCAAAGGCCATCAAAATGCAAATGAAAAAATTGGGCTTTGTCGTTATATATATATATATATATATATATATATATATATATATATTCAGCTGTTACAGTATAAAAATACATCCTGGAATCTATTGACACTTGAAATAAGCAAAACTAAAGTATGCGAAATGGTAACCTTCATATGTCCTTAATAGGAAGGGACATCCTTGTAATAACATTTTTTGTCTTTATATGACACCATGGTCTTCTCTTTTTTATGAACATTTCTTCTCCACGATCCATATCTAATAAAAACACTTTAATAACGACAACAATACTATTTGTCCCTTTAATTAAGGGTCTATTTTTCTTCTTCATAGAGTTAATAACATACGCTAATTAAAAGTCTAAGACGCATGATTAGACAGGAGTCGACAGAGGGTCTAGAAATTTCCAACTTTTTTGTCTGGATCAAATACAGGTTTCTGTAAATACAAGACCAAAGACTTGTAGTTCGACTTGCAAAGTATGGATGTATTTAAGCTGTTTTTATTGTATTTCTTAATCACACCCAATGATAATGAATACTTTATTAACAAAATATTTACGTTTATGCTATCTTATTGATAAAAGCTTTTCAGTTCTTTTATTAGAAATAATTAAATCATTTAAGTAATTATGATTGATTTATTCCGTGTCTGCTGGCAACAATTCTCTGTAATTTTCACAGCTGAAATATTCTAAAACAAGAAATTATGTCTACGTTAGCATGTTCCTGATAACTATCAACCTTCTATTTTTTTTATTTCTTGATGGGTCTCAGTTTCTACCTTATAGACGCCCTCCAATCGATAAGTTACAATTGTGTTATCTAGCTACAATTTATGGCTTTGTGGTTGTCCTACAGCTCTCTAGTTCTTAAAGAGTTGTTTATCATGTTTGCTCAGTGTCCACTTTTAGACTTTGGGACGGAAATACAAATGACTAATAAGTGTTATTTTTTGTAAGAATAAGTTAAAGATAAAATCGTATTTAAGAGTTTTGTCTTAGTTTCACAGCAAAGTGAATACCACTCTGGTTGTTTGGTATTTTTCGACCCATAATGTAAGAATTGCCAAATTTCATTTTAAAAATTCTTCATCTAAAACTCAATTTTTAACCAATTCATGGAAAGACTTATTAAAGGATTAAGTTGATCTACGTATGTATCAAGTTATACTAGGGTGAGTGTGTTTAAGGACGCGGATTTGTATTGTTTAACAATCCTATACCGGGCTTATACTTGGATAAGTTTATAAATGTCACTTTTTTTAGTTGCAATACCTTTATCTTGAATCTTTTTAAGAACAGCAAGTGATCTATTCATTAAAAATTAGCTCATACTGGTAAACTTCAAGTTAACTAGATTCAGCTGTTTCTTTTCAAAAATTTTATGTTAGGTGTAAGAATGGTTTACTCTATGCTTGCTGAAAAACGTATACATTTCAATAAGCACAATACACTGTTGCCCACAGTCAGCCACTATTTATAGGAAAGATGTATACAAATTTCTACTGTTTTAATTAAAGACTAGCGATAAAATTAATCATGACAGAAAGATCCTCTGTGTGTTTTTTGACTGGAAAAAGTAAGCAAGAAATTAAAATTAGAAATTGGCTCAACGTTGACCTTCAAAACACAGGTGTAACTTGTACCAAATAAATCCATAAGCGCATATTGAAGACGTTTTTTACTATTTTTCAACCACGTTTACCCCCTGAGCGCTTCGTGAGTTAATTTTCCTTCGCCGTTAGCCCAGAAGGGACTTCTGATCGATCCAAAGTTGACAGGTGATCAAGGATTTCCGTCACCAGCCTTAAGACTTTAACAGCTGTTTATAGGAATAAACTAAAGATCATGTCAATGTCCGCAAGACCATTACAATTGACTTTTTGGTTTTCTGAGAAAAAAATTTCGTTTTGAGAAATACTAACGATACAATGAGTTCTATGGTGAGACATATCACAATTTCATTTGTGTTAAAAGAAACAAAAAAAAAATAAGTGAGATTTTTTGTTTTTCATTTCAAATTACCTATAACCTAGTCTCCCTCTGTGTTTTCGAAAAGATGTTATGTGCAAACTAAATAATGTTCTGTTATTACAGGTTTTCTTTCGATAAACCAAAAGTTACCAACATATTGGGCTGTGAGCATTAACCCCTGATGCGTTGCTTTTCGTTTTCTGACTTGTTCACACTGTGTATCAACACAAATTTCTTTTGAAATAACACATTTTTAGAAAACTTCAGTTTACTTGGTGGCTAAATTGGTACATAGGCGTGGATGTATTACATTTTGACTTCTCTTGAATTGTGATTATTAGTCGTCTGGTGAATCAGTGGCAAATAAATGAATGGGTAAAATTAATGTCTAACATATATTCCTGTATGAAAAAAGTAAGTTCTCTCCAGAACGCTCTTGAAAGTTACTCTGTAATGCTTCAATTCAAAAATAATTTACTTTAACTTGTTTTTATGGTTTCCTAGTCACGATGAGAAAAACTCAAATAGTATCAAAATGACTCGAAACAAATCTGCCAGGTTGTGTTTGGAGCTCAGTAACTTGTCTTATATAAGTGCTCGCATGTTTAAAAGAATATTCTGTCTGTCAGTCCAGAGTAGATTTAAAGAGCTCTTTCTATTAGCTCTTCTTGAAAATATTTCACTCTATGACTCTTACTACAAAGTACATGAATATTAACAAACGGTTTACCCACAGGTGTCAACTAGAGGACAATCCAACAAGCTTTGTTGTCATGGTAGGAGAACCAATATGGGAAAAATACATTTTTACATATACCATATATGCTATTCCACGCTCGATTTCCTATATAAATAGAAGTCCCTGTGTCTGGAATAGCCGTAAGTTCGAAATGAAATAGCTTAGTGATGTGAACATTTGGGTACATGCACTAAAGCTATGGCTTTTTTTACGCGTTGCTTAGAAATAGAAGACCTATTATTGCACGTCACTTTTTATCAGTAATAGTCAAAGAGTAACCCAATTCCAGTTTTGAGGACGGATTAGAGTACAAAAAAAGTTCAGGAAGCTACTTTTGTCATTTCTGCGCACAGTTTACTACCATCTTAATTTTTCTATCCGTGTAATTTTGTTATCTGTATGCAATTCATACAAAACCAAAGAGATTCGATCTACAGAATATCTCGGAGAGCTATTGCGTGGAAGTAAAAAATCGTTTTCATAAGCTTTTCACACAGGAGGATGAAAAGATGACACCTGATGAGCTATGGACTGAAACCAAAAACATAGTGTTGGAAGAGGCCAATGATAAACTTGCTAAACGTCGGACAAATAAGTCTGGTGATCATATGAGCATGGAAACGCTTGACCTTGTATATGAACGTCAACAACTGAAAGCGCGTGGCTTAAAATGTGAGGAAGACAGAAAACGATACAGGAAACTCCATGGAATCATTCAGAAAAGATGCAGAAAGGACAAAGATGAGTTTATACAAATGAAATGTCAACAGCTAGAACAGGCAAGTGTAAACAATAAATCCAAAGAACTGTATGACACTGTTAAGTGTATCACGAAAAAACGCGTCCCTCGTCTGAATGTTATAAAGAATGAGAGAGGCGAGGTTCTAAC
>RDPX01000112.1:182359-211550 GCA_003991215.1 Morbakka virulenta | reverse complement strand
CGTTTCCATCTCTCTTCTTTTTATTGTCCTTTTGTATATTTCACTTTTTTCTTTACTTTGTATCGAAAACGTTCAGGGTGATTCACGCTCTTCCAAGTAGACATGTTTCCTCCACAACATCCATCCCCAGGTCCAGGTCTAGCTTTTGAAGACTTGCCAAACGTACCTTTTGAAAAGGTACAGTTGTCTTTGAAAATCAAAAGCTATTTACAGCATCAATTCGGAATTTCTAAACACTCAAAGAAAAAGAATTATTAAGACAATATTTTTGATTAACAAAAATAAAAGTGAATCTTAACTTGAAGAGAAGCTGATACTATTTATTCATTTTGAATGGTTTCCAATCAAATATTTATTCAACTCTATAAATAAATTGTTTTCAGGATTTTTACCTTAAAAGATACCTTTAAATTTTTCTGAATTCCTCATCATCTTGTTTATGTATATAACGTACTAGCACAGGTACCAGGCATATGGTTGAATGTGTATTGTAACACCGAGTCATTGTTCTTACAATAAATAGGTAAATCGAAATCAAAATCCGATTCTCTCCAATCTCTAATACTGTCAAGCTGTTTTCTTCCTTGCCTTTCTCTGTCCATTGTGCCCTTCTTTCTTCCAGTGGGTATTATCTCTTACGTGTTTTCTTCTGTAATCATAGGACCGATAAATGTCATTTCTTGTCCGTCGATTCCCGCTCAGAAGGTCTTTCTCCGTTCTCATACACCTCAACTCTTCATCGTTACCTGTCCTATCAGTCCAACTAATTTTTTGCATTTACCTGTAATACCAAAGCTCGTAGCTATCAATCTTTCTTCCTTTAGTAAATGTTTCTTGTAAGTTTCAAGCTTTTCCCTTCAATGTTGTTATGCTTTTATACATCAATAAATAGATCTTATTGTATTTCTCGAATGTTTTTTGTAATCTATTAAGCATTAGTAATATTTTGCTTTATTTCATTATTTATTTCAACCAATATTCTCCTCGTGTAAATTGTCTTTCGAGTTCCATTCCCTTCTACAAACCCACACTAGCTGTTTGAGATTTATTGTTCGATAAACCTCATTTATACTTGCCTTTAGATTTTGTTTTTGAATTGAACTTTTCTAACACTATTTTCCCTGCATTGTCTACCATTTCGACGTCAGTTTATTTGAACCTTATGCCTTCTTCTTTTCATTTTCCTTAAAACAAGTTCTACTTCTGCTTTTAAAATATCTTCGCGATAATACTCAATGTACATTGTCGAAATATTCTTATATATTGTTTCCAATGCATGATAATATCTTCCTTTTCGATTAAAATTACTTCGTCTTTTGCTTTCAGAGATCTGTATCAAGAACGTATTATTCTTTTACCAGCTATCTGTTTGATCGTACTGTGCAAATTCCTGCTAATATTGTTCTTATTTGATTCTATTTCAGTACACAAGGTATTCAGCCATTTTTTCTTCTAATTCCTGTTTGTTACTTTATCAATTTATCGGCAATAGCTCTAAGATCCTTTAAATTTTTAATTTCCTTCCTTTTTTCGTTAATTTCAAAACTTTTACTCATCCACTTCTTTTAGTACTATTGCTTTATCGGTGATTAGCTGTGATTAGCTGCCTCAACAAATGTCATCTGTTGCAATCCTTTGCAATCCTTTTGCTCATTACTCAGGACTTCGAATCCATTTATAATTTCCGACTGAAACTTTTTCTTTGTAAGTGAATATTTCATTTGCACATAGTCCAAATTTATTATTTTTGTTTTTTCACTATTTCCAATTTTAATGTAAAGGTGGCGAGGACAGACACATGATCGCTATTACAAATAGTTCCTGAATAACACTACATCGGTATAATTGCATTTTTAAACCTCTTGTTGATAGTGGTGAAGTCCATTTGATTTCTTATTCCATAACCTTGGATTTTTTATGTCTACAGACTTATTGAGTGCTGTTTGAATCGTGTATCCATTATAAATTGTTTATGTCTGATGCATCATACAAATTGTGTATCATCTCACGCATTCCTCTCACCTAATTCGTATTTCGTCTACTAAGTCTCGTTATTTACTTTTGCCTATCTTTGCATTTAGGTCTGCCATACCTATTATTACTTTCCGAATTTAATAATCCCTCTTGTTTTTTCTGCTTGACCATGAAATTTCTCTAGTTCTTTTTCTCTTGCATATTGCGTAGGGCCATATATCTAAATTAAAAATATGTTTGAATGTTTATCATCAAGCGTCTCGAATGATCCTGTTTGATATTGTCCAGTTATCTATTATCATTGTCATCTCCCTTCCCAGCCCTGGATAGATTGCGTATCAACATGTGACTATCGTCTCCATAAATTTCAGTCTTTGACAGCAGTAGTCAAGTAGCTGATGTTGTCTCGCCAACGTTTTAATTGCTTGTCTCTGCTGCCTCTATCTTCTATCATTCCTTTTAGGCAACTTTTGCTTACACCGTGAGTAGTTTGGTGTAAACGTAGAGCTTCGAGACTTTAGATTTATTAGAGGATATGATAGGAGCGAGATTTGTTTTTGAAGAAGGTTTTCAATTCGCGTATGATCAGACAGGGGTTTTTGTTTGTCATTATTTGATTTTGGAAAACGGCTACTTTTTGCAAGGATTTCAGGGTCTAGTTAATACATTCTAAACCACAGAGAACGACAAGTATCACGTAGGTCTTAATTTTTTTTAATATTAAATGTCACAATAACTTCAAATGGTAGTGCTGCTTTACTCCTTTTACAAGTTGACCTATAGTCAGCCCGTCACTTCTCAAGGCAAGTTTATAACCTAGGTAGTTAAATTCAGTTACTTGAGAGATTTGATTGTTATACATGGTAAGATGAAGGTTTGTGTTGATCTTATCAGTTATGATGCACTTGGTTTTGAAGCATTAATATTCAAGGCGGTTTTTGGTTACATTTTTAGCTAGAGCATGAAAAATGTTTGTAGTGATGAACTGAGTGTGGCCAACAATCGAGAAGCCTATTGTGCTACATCTATTTTGTTACGCTTCAGATTATTGAATATGATTATGGAAACTCTTCTTTCTTACATCTCTCCTCTAAAATATATCATGAAGACATTTATGTTTTTCCTTACCTTAGTCCTCCAGTCTAGGTCGACCATATCCTTGGATCATAATTTCTAATCTTTCAATTCCCTGAATTATTTTTTCTATACACCTTGCTTCAGTCAATGTTCAACATTTAACGTAGCTCTTTAACTTTTTTTATATTTTCATAATACACGATTTACTCTTACAGTAACTGGTTGATGATCCTGGTATGTCTGGCATTCATAACGCAATTTACCTAGCGAGGAGAAATCGTTCTTGGTGCAACACCACTCAAGCTATCGTCTGATTTGGGATAATCTGTACTGTACATTATGTACTTTAGGGTAAGTAAGCATTAAAGTAATGATAAGTATGGCTCTAGTGATCCTCAACCCTCCAGAATGTGGTGTACAGCTGTTGACCATAAATATCTGCTTTTTCTCCTGTGCAATTAAAATGACCTTAGGCGGTACTCCATCAATGCCCAAAGATGACTTGAGAGTGGCAGTGGCCAATGATAACCTCATTAATTCCCAAGCAGCGCTTCCATTCCCGACGCAGTTTATACTCATACCTATGGAAACCCATATTGGGTAATTGAGACAAAGGCTGAAGGGTAGCAGCAAGAATTGAGCCTGTCAAGTTACAAATATGTCTTTGAACTCGGCCATGTACATCAAGATGAGATAAGGGAGTACCTGTCCAGCAGATGTGACAACAGTTTTCCTTGCAAGCACAGAGTGCAGATCTATAAAAAAACAATGTGGTTTTAGGCGTAAGGTACTCTAGTGCGATACAAAGACCCAATGTTTTAGGAGCAGACATCAATAGGTTGATTATAAGAAGCAAAAAAAAGATCTATAAAATATGACGAAATAAGTAGCCTAAAGCGTTAGCTGCTAAATTTGTTAGTTCGATAGAGTCTAAACTAAGCTTATACGCAGAATTTAAACATAAAATACCAATCTTTTGTAAAACTGCCTGCTAGTCATTGTATTGAAGAAAAAGCTTAATCAAAAATCTTAGTTAGACGAGAAAAACTAATTATATATATATATATATATATTTATTGTTATTTTATACTTTACATATATATCATTTTTATGCTTTTATGTGACAGTGTGAGTGTTTCTGTGGTTGCTAATGTCTGTTTGATGATGATATAAATACTAGTTGTCACTGATGAAGAATCCAGAGCTCAAAATGCATTAATATATTTATAGGTTTTGGTATGGCTTTTTTTCATTGGTGAAAAAAACCTACATCTCAATGACATTTATACTGACTATTTATATCATTTCTGTTAGTAGTACTTTTTTCCTCTAGTTCAAATCGGTCATGAGTTTGAAGCACCTCAACTGTGTTACTTTCTAAGAACATGTATCCAAGGAATAAAAATAAAATGAATGTAATAAGGAAAAGAGGTTACTGAATGTTACTTTGATGCCACTTTAATCAAATGTGGTTTTTTTTGCAAAATATACCTCACTTAAAAAGGAACCAGGATAAAATGCAAGCTAAATTCTAACTTGATCAGTAACATAATTTGTACAACACAAAAATATTTCCAGAACAAGAAACAGGATTTTAAATGGTTTCAGACTGTAAATTTTTAAATTTTATATCTAAGGGTACTTCCTATTGTCAACATATCATTCAAAGTCAAAACAAGATGAGATAAGACACAGCATTTTCTAATTGACATATGTTGCAAAGTAATAAGTACCTTGTTTTCCACAACTTCTGCGAATGTAATATTGTTTATTCTACTACACCAAGATAATTTCCAAGCAAATATCATTTAATTTCAAATTACATTTTGTGTCATCTACTTATTGTGTTAGCAAAATTTCATTTTAAATATTTACATCTCAGTTGTATGTCAATTTATTTTAAACAAAATACATCTTTTTCCTAAAACTGGTCATTAATAAGTAATTAAGATAATATACGAACAAAAATTTCTACTTTTAAGAAACCTGCTTTGAAGAAAAAACGAGTGTAGAATTTTGAAACTAGTTGTAACTAACTGATTTTTAAAGCTGTTATTTTACCGTTGAGGGGAGATAATTTCTTTTTTTGTTTACTGGAGATTTCCGGCTTTTAATCATTAATACAGTTCTATGTTTTAAAAGAGAACAACATGTTAAAAAGAATCTCTTCCTTGAAACAGCTGAAGAGCTATGAATCTAAAATCTAAAGAGAATTTCTCTATAAATGGCATTTTAAAATGATCGCATGTTTTTCCTGGCAGTCTACATTCGAGTTCCCCTATGCAAGGTGTTACTTTATATAATTTTGTATATTTTTATATATAGTGTATAAACACTGATAGTTACATAAGTGAAACAATATAAATGTAACGAAAAACGGCCTTGTAAAACATTCGTCACTCGAAACCTTTTAATTTGTGCCAAAAGATTTTTACGCAAAGAGAATCAGCTCCTGAAAATTTAAAAAAAGGAATAAAGCAGTTTTCTTATAAACATTTTAGTTTAATATAAATTAATTATGACTTCTTTAAGGATCACACTTTTTCAGTCTTTCCTTGTTATATATTTCATAAACTTTGACAGACTGCCAAACCACTTATACGTAAAACCATGAATAAATTATAGCAAATACTTATTTTGACTGCATCTGTGGCGAAGATTAATTTAAGTCACGCCTGCTGGTGTCAACGTGAAGTAAAAGCTGTAGTCTGGAGTAAATTGAAATATTCTCAACTCCAGTAAAAGCCACACTAAATACTTTACAATGTATATATATATATATATATATATATATATATATGGGTACAGAAATTTAAAATCGGAGACTGGTAGTTTTTAGAACATTTTTCTCTCTTTCTGTCACTGTCACGTCATTTTTTGTCTCACGTGCCTTGTGTCCGTTAAGAACTGTGTTGTCATTGAAAATAAAATTCTTTTTGTTCACTTCACAGCTCCCCAGTGACAATTGTCTTTTATAAATTTTTGTTGCATGGCAATAAATTGTCACTTAGCAACTTGTTTGCAGTCTCATCACGTTTACGTTTTTTGCTTGTCAGTTTCTTGATAAAGTCTGTTGTAGACAGACGAAAATTTGAAATAATAAATAAAAATTTGATTTACTCAAGTAAATGTTGGCATACTTTCTTTAGTCATTTCCTGTGTCAAATATATATATATATATATATATATATATATATATATATATATATATATATATATTAGCAGTTGGAATACTATACCTATGATGTCAGTATCAGTTTAGGAAAACGACTCAACCAGTTCTATCACGCTTTTTGGTTTCAGACCAAGCGAAAATATAACTAGACAAACACGAAATCAAATTCTTGACAAAGCGTTTAATAATAGTTGATTAACTAAAATATATTGGTAGAAAATGTAGTAATTAATGCAAGGGAAGATGTGGAAAAGAGGTTGGGTTTTTTTTCTTGAAGTCACATTCAGTAGTTATGTCAAATTTTCTTGGTGGCATCATGTTTAAATCCTAATGATAAAAATATCCTTCATTTTTCTTGAAACATAATTAAAAAGGATCTTTAGCAAGTATAAAAAGCGTTATTTAAGAGAGAGTGCAAGTGAAAACTGAAAAGTTCTAACCAAATTTTTGTACCACAATAACAAAATTGGAAGAGTAATTTCATAAAGAGAAGAGTAGCCGAGTAACTATAAGCACAGCTAGTTGTGTCATAGGCTCAGTATTTATACAGACCGTAACCATATCAACATCTAGTAAGCCAAGTTGACCATCGTAATCATCAAAGCAAAAGAAGAAAGAAAGACACCCTGGTGCTTAATGGATGAACATTGGTTAAGCATGAGATCAAGGGCCCTCGTGACTGAACAAACATAAATTAAAGGAGGATTATGCAACAACTTCAAGTATAATTTTGAATGAAAAAAGCATCCAAAAACGCCAACAAGGATGGCACATTGATAAAGTACCCAAAGAACACCTATTACTATTCCAGAGGAATGTGATATAACGAGCTTATTCTTGGCATAAGAAGTCCTTGATAAAAGAAAAAGTTGAAAGGTAAATCTCTTTTGCTACTAATACAAAATTATGTTAACTTTAACGTTCAATTATGTTTTTGGGGTTTTTTTCAGTTATCGTTTCAATCACAGAGCGTATCGATAACAGGCCTACCACTTTGCTTTTATATCTAACAGTGCCTTTTATCTTATCCTTTCGGTTTCATAGCCTTCTAGCATTCCTCGAAATATACCTTAGTTAGTATTGTTATTAGTTAGTCTTCTATGTAGACCAGGCGAGTAATAAATAAAGAACTGTGAGACACTGACCAATTAGTTTTGTTTGAGGTCTGCGAAAAGGCTTAGATCAGTAGAGGGGGGTGGGTACGAGTGATTTGGGCAATAGGATATTTTTCAAAATCTTCTTTGGCCCAGGAGGAAAAGGACTGTTATACAGAATTCTCCATAATCATTTCAAGCATATGTTACTTACTAAATGAACTCTTTTGAAATCATCATTTCTTTGTGCAACCTTTTAGCCTTTGGCATATCCTTGATAGCATTGCATAATTTTTCCTAATTTACCAGGGCAAACACGGAGAGCCCCGCTAGTTATTAATTCATTCTCTTAAGAGGCACTTATCTACATTTTTTTTTCAGCAAATCATCAATGCAAATTACACGTTTGCCTTTAAGCATTACATAAAATGCATGTAGCTCGATTACCAGTTTCTAAACATTGATATTTGATTTTAGTTTCTTGCTACAATCTCAAGATCTTCAATGTTGTCTCCTTACCTTTCAATGTTTTGATAAAGGGTGATTCTAACCTCTGAAAAGCCAGAAAGAAGTTCGATAAAACCTTTCCTCTACAAATGGTACCAAAACTACGATATTCTGAAGATGAATATTTTGGAGTCTATTGTCTTCACTTAAGAATATGCTATTTAGTAATGGCAATTTTACTTTGTCATAACAATCAATTTATATTTTAGCAAACTTTCCTTCATTTTCCATACCTGAAATAACATCGATGGTAATATTTGCTTTTGACATTAAAATGTCTTTGAGCGTTTTTCCTATTTGAGAATATAATAGCGTTCAGGGTTTCAGCACAAAATAAATCTCAAATTATTCCATTTGACTTTTGACAGCCGAAAATTGGCGATATTACTATCTCAATTATTCCTTCCTCGATGAGCTTTCCCAAGAAATTGTACAGCTGAGGATGATTATGTAAAATCCTTTGAATAGATGTATGTCAAACACTCAAACACATTCTTGACAACTTGGCGAGGTATTTAACACGACCAGTTACTTCAATCACTGTCTCATAGAGATTTTCTTATGAGCACTGCGACTTCACCACCTGTCTTTATTTAATTCTAATAATACCTTAGATTATTTAGTGAAATATTTGACAGACAAACAAGAAATGTCAATGGCAGTGAGTTTAATGAATTTTTGGCTGAATTAAAAATTTTTGTTTTGCCACATCTGATTTCTTATCAAGCATATTGCTGGGATCATCACAACATTTCACGCTGTTGTTATCAATGTTTACAAGCTTACTAAAAAATCCATTCTGGCATAAACAACACTGTCGCTCTTGTTGTTCTCCACCATGAAAAACAATCAAATCATTGACCTTGAAAAAGTCTTCAGCCCATTGTAGGATGAGTCAATTGATGAAAATGATGATATACTTTGTACTGCACCTGTAGTAGTAGAGATGTCCGACAGTTCCAATCACTCTCTTTTCATCTGGATCCACTGTATTTTATTCTTAGTGACCATTCTTAGCTGCCGGGGTCCTTTTGTAGTTCTTAGAGTTCCTGGTCCTGCATCTCTGATGTCTGCTTTTAGTACACTAAACATATGTGTGCAGTGTTTTCCCTTGCGGGGTTTGTATCTGTTGGATTCCACTACATCAAATTTTAAGGTTTTCTGTGCTGGGATGTTTCTGGCATCCGGATTATGTGTCCAAATATTGACCTTTTATATTGGGCCAATTTTGTAGAGAACGGGATGGTATTACACATCTAATATAGGGCCTCATTTGAGATTAGGCTGCCATTTTTGTCCTGTGATCCTATGCAGATATTTTCGGGGACAGGCATTAGGCATGTCCATGGTTGCCTCTAGAGCCCCCCAACTGTTACATGTTTATAGCATTATTGACACATACGTTGCATCATATAGTTACAGTTACAAACTTATTTTATCAAATAAAAGCCTCCCTCGAATAAGGGCCCATCCTAGACCCTCAAAATGTAAATACGCTCCCGGGCGCTTATTCGAGGCATTACAGTACTCATTTCCGTATGACTTTGGATACTAAATGTTAAAAATGGACCCCCATTATTTCCAGAGTAAAATCATGACATCATCAAAATAGTGCTGGACACAATGACCTGAAACCGGTTTTTCGGGATATAGAATAAAAGCTAATATATTTTTCTCTTAGAGTAAATTCAGTAAGAAAAAAGTATTACTGATAGAATTAGGCAATTAGGATAATTATAGTGTAACTAAGGCATCATCCTTTCTTCAAATTGGGAAATACTTTTAGAATTTTGAAAATAATGCTAGGAAAATATATCGGCATATTTCTATTAAAGTAAGATCATCAGCCAAATCATAATGCTACTCCTTTCCCACACACACTCTTATTTTGATAAAACTTATAAAAACGTAGGGTTACGAAGGGTACAATGTAGGAAAGGGACTGTTTAATGCCACACCTGTTCTCTTTCTGTTCCTTGTAATCCGATCCTACGCAGATCGATTTAACAGCAGCACGACAGACGTTTGCTCATTATCTAGTATTTCACTTTGTGGGTTTGCGTGATTGATAAAATTCTGTATCCGTGTTGCTTAGCTCAGGCCATAAACAGTATATAACTGAACAAACTGAAGCAGAAAATAAAAATTTGTCTAAAATAATCTAATTTGTATTGTTCTGAAAAAAAACAAACTTGGCTTTGTTCCTAAGATCAAATTTTATTGTATTCTGTTGTTGTCGAAGCGTATAATGCCATTACCAATAGTTAAAACTAGGTAACAGCGCAGACTTAAAAATGGGGCCTCTTGGTGTCGTAAAATTTGCAGGGATGTATCGTTGACAGCGGGTTGTCTTTTGACAACCCCATCCATTGCTATTTAACTTTGCAAAAAAGGTTTGTTGTGAACCAGCAACAGTTTGAGCAATAACGTTGTTGGTGGCTGCATTTTTTTCAGAGACGTTTTCTGGGTCCGAGGTGTGCTTACTATTATAGTGATTTTGTTAAACACGACATTGCGAAGTTTATAAGTGCATAACAATTTCTTCTAAATGCCTTCAAACATTTAATAATAGCTGTTCTAATAACAGGAATATTATGGACTTCCTGAAAAGAAATTTTACACACAATATGTTACTAAAAGCCTTGTAATCTTGTTACAGTTTCGTAAAAAAAGGCATTTATAGGAGCGATACATTTTGTATTTGGGGGATGTTGCCTGGTCGGGTTAATGTCAGGGATGGGCAATGGCTGTCGGGCTCCGGTTCACTAAGGAATTGTCTGTAGGAGATGTAACTTGGGAGGGAGGGTATTGTTTGGCTACTGTCCTCTCTGGCTACTGTCCTGAAATCAGGGTTTTGTTCTGCTTAACCTAAAAAAACTGCCCATTCTTGTACCTTACATTTAGCTCCGGAGGCTGAAATATTTGCATAGATGAATAGTAAAATGTAAATAAAATTTACATGAAAACCAGACCCAAGGAACGTTGTTACGTACGAGAAAAATAATCAATTATATTTTTTAATTTTATCATTCGGACAAGCTTCAGATGTTTACTATCAAATATTGAAGGATTTAACGCGCGAAGACACCCAATATTTAAAAGCTTGAAGTTAAATTGACACTCGTAAAATTCTTAAGAGCAAAACCCTTAGCAAGTGCTAGTAATCAAACGTCATTAATATAAGGAAAGGACCATGTGAGCTTTTTTGCGTGTTTAGTATTAAAATATAATGTAGGATTTTCTTGTAGGATTTTTGACAGGACTTAGAAGACATTTTGACATAATTACCTATATTTACAGTGTCCTCTTTTAAGTCGTGGATAAAGCTATTTTACACCATATATTTCTGTTACATGATCAAAAATTTATGAAAAAAATCCGTTTTGAAAACCACTTTGAAACGATATTGATTAGAAATCTCACGCACGCTAACCGCAGGTACAGTATTTTTTGATATAAAAAGACAGAAATGATACTAAGATACCTTGATAACATTTTCATTGAATGGATTTCGAGATTTACATGATATGAAACATTTTTCTAAAATTTATTACTAAAACGTTGTCAGCCTTATTTTATTGCAATAAAGGTACCAGCATGGCATCCTAAAAGAATATATTTTCTTCGATTAAAAACCGCATGTCCGTAGAAAGCAAAATCACCTAGATTAGAGTTCACAATTATTTTTGTGCTTACAAAATTAAGTTATCTATTTAATTTTAGTTTAGTAAATTCGCGTTTTCCCTCAGTGTTTAAACCAAATAGAACTCTTTCAAATGCAGATGCACAACAGCATTATCGTCTAGTACAGTTCTCCTTATCATAGGGACAATAACCCCAAATTAAAAGGGGTTTAGTAATGCCGAGGTTATTCTTACAATGTTGATAACGTACTAATATTATTACAAAATTATTTTTATTTCTGTTTGTATAACAATAAATTTAAGTTTTTTTAAAACTTACTAAAAACTGCCTCATTTTTCGAATCTATTTCTTTAGTACAGTACAAACTCTACTAAGTACCACCTATTAGTAGTCGCTATCTTTTTAGATAGCACTTTTTGAGTACCCTTTACTGAATTTAGAGTATTAATGGAGGGAAAAACGGTCACTTGTTACCAACAATCAGAGGCCAATAACAGCAATTCTCAAAACCCCATCGGCATGCAAAACATTTTAGTCTTTCCGTCAATTTCATTACAGTACTTCTCAGTTTCCATGTAATGTGGTCATTTTCACACATGCCTGAAAATTATATTGCAATTAAAGAAAAACACTCTTGATGTATTAACCTGGTTATTTGGTTAGTTAATATTTGACATTTTTATGACCTTTCCTTGCTTGTTTGTAATCACCTTCCGTACACGGCAAACGCCCTTCCAAGCACCGAAATCCTGCTCTTTCTATCTGCCTTCAAATTGTTTAGTTTAGTTTTTAACACTCGATAGCGACAGTCAACTTCTGGCTTCTCAAAATTGTAAGTTTCTTTTCTGTTTTTCACTTTCACTGACCTAGTGTAGCCAAATAACCAGGATATGCAGCACAAAACAAAAAAAATACAGTGGATGTCAAAATCAATAAGAAAAAGAAATAAACATAATTTAGACAGAAAACAAAAAAACATCCTGAACACTAAACGAAACAAGACAGCCAGAAAGAGCGGGATTAGAGTGCATGCAGAGGGGTTTGCTGGTGGCGAGAGGTAATTAAAAACAAGCAAGGAAAAGACATAAAATGCTCAAGAAAATAATACATAAAGTGAAAGTACATAAACTGTGTACAGAAAAACAGTGGCATTAATATGTCATGTGAGTTAAGTAGGGGCTTCTGTTCTTCAATAGTTGAGAGGAGGAAAACCGCTGTGGTTGAGCGCCAAACACAGGACCACCAATCAACCTCTCTTTTTTATCCAAACATTTTTTGGATAGTAATGTGTTCTCGCTCGGCTACAGCGTTTATCCTCTTCCCAGCTCTTGAGGAATTGACGCCCGTACCTAGATATTATTTTACAATTATGAAGTGCGCCATTCACAGAAAAACTAAGGATTAGTCGTCTTTCTTAAAGTGGATTGTTTACTTACTCAAAAACAATTTGTATGAACCTGTTTTGTTATTAACAATCCACACCCTCAAAGTTAATAAGCCAAAAGTCTTAACTGCTTCGAGGCAGATATTCATATGCAAGTATTAACTGTCTAAGAATCTAAATGTACCTCATTCGATTATTACTTTTGAACAGTTAAAAACAGCCTGCTATCCATAAAGTAACCTGAATTACCAAGAGTGCAGTCAAATAAAATTAATTAAACTTTATACATCTTTTGTTCAGACAAGATGTAGTTGACCGTGTTTTTCGCATTATCCGGAATCACCTTCTTGGACGTGATTGGATACTTCTACACGGTAAAAGCTTTGAACGTATTGTAGGAGACAAAAAAACCCTTTAAAATGCCGTGTTTGTCACTGATATTGTGTTTATTTATTTGTATTTATATAATTATTTAACTATTACGAATATTTATACAGGATAAAAACGTTTCAATAAATGAATAATTAAAAAGTAATATAAAGAAATACTGTTATCAATACGTACCCTGTTAGAAAAAAAGGCATGTAAAACAATACGAACCTGATAAAAACTAAAACTTAGAAAATATCTTTAAATTTACTTCTAAATTCAAGTGGGAGATCATTAAAAACTTTAGCTCCCACGTAACGAATCGACTGTCTCCCATATTCAAATTTGACATAGACAAATAGATTTTTGTGTTAGGGAATCTGGAACTTATTATGGATAAAGAAAATACAGAGTGAAAAACAATCCAGCCACGAGCCTGCGTAGAACTTTCTTCGCAATTTCGCCTACGACAGGTATCGATCTGCAGATTTTGGCTGGAACTGATGATTTTAGCTTATTTCATCAAACAATCTGACAAATATTCGGTAGACTGGATTTTTTTAATGCCCTCGCTTAATTGTAGGTCAAGGGTTTCATCTTTTTTTCTTGAAAGTCTGAAAATCTTGTTTTGGTTGGAGCTCTTCTCTTTTCCCTACAGCTGCGAGAGGAAAAGCGCCAGGCGACTGAGTATGTTAGGAGCAAATGGTAAAGCACCAGCAGTTGACACCTTTTCCAAGTAATACCTAATAAAGAAGGTATACTAGAATTCTATAAATGCACAAACGTTTTCCTTACTTCCGTATCAAATATCCTCAATATGCCGGTTAGCACGTGTAGGTATACGACTAATTTTACAATATGCTTTTGCTTGTACCCCTTGGTAATCCAAATGAATTTGCTTTATTACTGTCTTAATATATTCCATTTATCTACCGTTTTTACTATAGCAGGTTATGTTGCGATAGCGGTAGTCAACCTCTAACTTCCCAAAATTGTCAGTTTCTTTTCTAATACAAAATTATTTTCTACTGGACCTCGAAGGCCCAGTGGCACCTTCTGCAATATTGGACAGCAAAGATATAATTCATCTACGTAACAGTATGGTCAGGCTTTATTAAGCTTAACTCGCTACATCTTATCCTTTTCTTTCAAGAACACAGTGGTCCAGCAGTGATATTGAAATTCGGATTCTCCTGCATTTTTCAAAAACCCACCCATAACAAGGTTAAAACATGTCCCATCATCTAGAGCATAGTTAAACAAGGTTAGATAAGGGAAAATAAGGCAAAACTTCGAAGAGCGGCTACAGTCCTATCATGTCCTATTGTGTCCTGCGTGTGAACCCCATCTTCCATGACAATTCTCTTGTTATCATAAGCACTCAATACAACCTTATTTCTTCTGTGTACACTTCGTGTTTGTGAGTTCTGGTGGTATTCCTTTTTTTCTTAACTGATCTTCAGCTGAGAACAAGCATTCTTTATAATCATTAAATTCAATGCTTCTCTTCACAACAGTTTTCTTTACACCCATAAATTTCTTTTCCTCCTTTCCCTTTAACATCTTGTGTGAGTACAGCTTTGCTCTGAGTGCCACAAGGTTTTCGATGATCTCCCCACTTGTTTCAAACTTGAACAAACCCTCCACTTTCTTGTTATAGCCAGGCTCTATACCAAAAGGGTGATCCTTGGAGACTTTTCTTGTATCAAATTTAGTAGCGAGATTAACAGAGATATCTTTGTAAAAATCTTTTTTCTCAATCTTCTGTATCGGTGAAAAATAGTTTTACTTTTGACACATAATTTGCTTTGATGTAGTTGTAATGGAAATCAAACATAAAAGTTTTCCTGAGATCCAGAATGCACCTTCCCAGGAATACTGAATTGTTGAATACCAATTTTGTCTTTCTTATACGCACAGCTACTAATTTCTCATCAAAGATGTTACAGTTTGGTTTTGCAACTAGCTTCTTTCTTTTGCTTGGTTGTTTTCTAAGCGGACGTCTAGCCTACTTCTGATGTTATTCTCCATGGTTTTTCCAAAGAAAAAGTTGTTCATGAGCTTCAAGAAGTCTTTTCAAACTCATTTTTTGCCTTTGCTCTGAGGTTTGTGATTAGATCAATATACTGCTTGAGCCATGCACGTTCCTTAAACTTTATACCTATGAATGTTTGTGACCTTAAACCCCAAGCTCTCATATAGTTTGAGATTCTCATAGTGGATCAGCTTGTCAACTATATTCACTTTAAGGCTTTTTGGAGCAAAATGGTAGTCATTGTGTAAATCATGCAATTCCTTTGAGGATTTAATATCAACCTCGAGTATACATAAATGATTTCTCCATGTGATTACTTCACTTCCACTCATCCACTGCAATCCTTGTGTGGAAAGAGGTTTGCTCATTGAACATCCATAAAGATTGTTAACATCTAAGTGCTATATTTTGTTTTCTAGTTTTTATTGAATTTCGAGTCCAGGTACGGGTTGTTCTCTTTTCCATATCTATTACTTATCATTGAGATTCCTCTTCTAATACCTTTCTCAACCATGAGTAACATATCCAGGTCGGATAATAACTCTAGTTTCTAATGCTGGGACTGTGTAATACTAAGCTGGGTCTAATCAATAATTCTTACTACATACATCTCGAAAGTTATCGAAGACATCAGCTAGGGGGAAGACATCAGACTGATTGTACAAGTTGTGATATTTCCTGAGAATATCCATTTCAAAACCTTTTCATGCCATTTTTTCATGCTCACAGTCTTGATCATTAATTCCATCACTCCTTAGCTTAGAGTAGAAAGTTTCTTTAAGTGGAAATTGAGCTTCAATGAATCGTGTGAGTGAATTCATATAATTATAGGGGTATACCCTTTTTCTAAGGATGAAGCTGTTGTCTTCTGTCGTAGAACTTAGAACTGCTGTGAAAGCAGCTTTAATCTAGACTTCTCACTATTTTATCTAAGCTAGATGTCATGAACGTAAAGCTGTCAATGAATTTAAGCTGTTGTTTTACACGTTTCCCACTACCACTTTCGTTAATTCAGAATCCAACTACGACCTCTTTGGTAAAGCTTATGTATTTTAGGAATACAGTTAATGTTTTCCTCACTTGCCCCAAGATTTTTGATAAATAAATAACTGTCATATCCACTAAGATTACAAAACACTAAGGGAATGAATTTTGGCCTATTTTATTGTAGATTACATTTGCTATGGGCTGTTCCTCGGTATTTCCCTGTGAATTGGAAATGATCTCTAACCTTTCATTACTCGTTTTCCCCACCAGGCCCACCACGACACATCCAACACTTAACGCCACTTTTAAACTCAACCTTATCCTTTCTACCAAATATCAGCTTTTTTGGTTTATTAAACGTCCGATGCATGAGTTGAAATTTTCTTCCGACATGTCTAGGAATATTTGTAAACCATCTTCACTTTCAGTTTTAGCTGAATATGATATAGGCTTCTGTGAATAAACATTATCATTAAAGCACTTGATATAGTAACATAAAAAGATTGCCAGGGTTTGCTTCTGATATTGCTTTGCATAACTACTCTCTGGATTTGGTTTGCAGGTACTTAAGGGTCTGATTAAAGATTTAAAGGCAGCATACACAATAAAGGTACCTTCATTGACCTACTAGAGTTGTTAAATAAAATAGTTGAACCCTCTTCAGGTATCTCTGTTTTGACAGGGCCATTTGTGTTACAAGATTCTTGATGTTTTGCTAGAGGCTCTTGGGAGTGGAAACAATTTAGACAGTTTGACAAAAGTGCTTTTCATGTTGACTGTTACCTGTTTGTGAAAACAACAGGTGTCTCATGCTTTTGATGAGACAGTAGTGTTGTCTCTCCATCTGAAATCGGCAAGACGTTTTATGATTGTTCTATGGTCTGTAGGCATTCCTATTCTCAGAGGGTAAATATGACTACTCACACACCACTTGAAACACTCATTGTCATTATTCTTCATGTTAATGATTGCCTTCCTTGGTGCAAGCGACGTGGGAAGAGGAACGATAGAACCTCCAAGTAACGGCTCATAAGCAACAGTATGAATTTCAAGAGCAATGATTGACTTGAATGCCCAGTTTCTTCCTTGCATTTGAAATGTGGCCGTTGCTTTCAAAACTCTGTCCACCATGGTGTAATACATGTTTAATCTTGGATCAAATCCTCTTATCGATGGATGTTTTAAGTTATTGGGATTGTAAAAAATTTAAGAAAAATGAACTTACCCTTCTTAACCATTTGTAATGCTAACTGCATTGAAGTGTTTCGTAAGCAATCGATTCACACGTATTTGACAAATTTACTTATATACAGTCATTGTTGGTTTTTACTGGTTTTGACTGGTAATAAGTGCTTATTTCTTCAATGTCCGCATGTCAATTCACACGAATTAAACCTATTTGTTCATATTTACAGGGTTTGACTGGTAATAAGTGCTTATTTCTTCATTATATGCGTGGCGTAATACTCTTTACAAGTAATTGGGTTAAAATGATTTGCGAAGAATGCTGTTTTGAAAACGATTCCATTATAAAAAAATGGAATGTAAACATGAATAGATGCACGGAGACGACAACGATTGTGTTACATTTTGTAAAAAATGTGGTGAAATTCTTGGGGGGTCTCAGAATATATTTAACATTAATAATCATGGAAATTATAATTCTGACAAACAAACGCGAAACTGTGCACGCAGATATATTTTTAATATGCTGAATGATCTTACTATTAAATTTGAGTACGAGTTACGTTTAATGAGGGTTTTCAGAATACAAGGAGATGCTTCCATAGAATTTGTGGGGGAAGCCGCAAAAATAGTCTAAATGTTTATTAAAAATTTCACAAGGTGTTACAGCACCAGGTAATTGTGAAAACTGAAATAAAATCGTTTAAGACAAATCTTATCAAAGTTGAAGATGACAGATTTATGAAAGAAGTGTGCGATAAACTGAATTGGATTTTAATTGATTAAAAATAGATAAATTTTTCAAAATGGTTTTAAGAAAATAATTTTGTATAATAACAATGGATGACTACTTGCAAATTATCAGAGAAATTTACAATGCCTTTCTTCGGGCATTACAAAGTGATGCTGATACAAGAGATGATGATAACGAGCATGATGAAAAAAGACTACAGACAACAATCAATGAGATTAATGAAGTATGTCATAAATGCCCATGGCTTCGAAAATTTGCAGAGTAAACAGTAACAGTGACTTGTCTAGACATGTCTGGTATTCTTGTTCCAGATCAGAATGAAGAAAACGTGCTTTAATACGTAACTTGTATTGGGATTACTTTTTGGGTTGAAGGATTTTGAGGATTCTTGTGGATGACAAATGGGTTTTAACTATTGTTCTGGATGGGGTGACCTTGTTGTGGGCGGGTTTGGGGGCATGAACGATAGCCGAACTCCTTTGAGTCATACCTGCTCCTCAATTTTCCAGCACCTTCCTGAAGGTCATAGCCATTCGCAACAAAGTGTTTCTTCCGCACAAATCCTGCCCTGGCCTTCAAACGAAATTATAAAAAAAATAAAGTGAAACAGGATCCATGGTGGAAAAAAAGAATTTAAAAAGGTGACATGAAGACACCTAGAAATGACTTTAGCAAGATAAAAGGCTGGAACAAGGGTAAGTTATCAAAAGAAGAAGTCTCTTCTTAATCGAAAGTACAACATATATGCAAAAGGTTTTAGTTTAGTGATAAAGCAGACTAGGCATACAGTCCCTGCAAAATCAACCATGGCAAAGAGTTTACTGTGATAGTAACACAATTTGAGTCAAACAGAATGTTTACATTCAACCAAAAGCAATTTTACCGTAATTTTGGTGACGATACAGTGGTAATGTTCAGGTCAAATAGGGGAGAAGCTATGGAATTAAAGTCAGGGATTTGGAGACGCCCAATTGTGTATGATGGAAATGCTAACTAGACAAAAACAGTCAAAAAGGAAAGGAGTGATATCAAGATCTAGGAACCTATCCCTATTGTTACAAAAAATGTTGTACAGGAAGTAAAAAGGTTTTATAATTGTAAAGCCCCAAGATCTAAAGGAATCCAAGGTTTTTGAATTTGACATCTAAAATCTTTATATGAACGGATAAAAAATTATTTAACTAAATGTATGAGAGAAGAAAATTTACGAGATCGCTAGTTGAAGGAAAAATATAGCTGATTATGAAAGATCCAGCAAAAGAAAGTGCAGTGAAGTGTTATCGTCAGATTACCTGCCTCAACCTAATTTAGAAGTTACTAACTAGCATATTTGCTACGAAAACATACGGCCATTTGCTATAAAATGACTTGCTTCCGGCCGAACAGAAGCAGAAAAGATTCAAAAGGCACAAAGGACCAGCTGGTCATTGACAAAATGATACTGAAGAACTGAAAACGACGATATGGTACTTTATTCTTTGGTTGTGGAATCACTCAAATTATTTGGTGTCGCTGAAAATCCTACCCATATTCTCGGCCTCAGTATGAAAAAATAGAAAACAAACTTGATAACTGGCAAGAAATTACTGGGAAGTGTAGCTTTAAAGTAAGGTAACTCCCATGTTACTCTTTCTCCTTCGCTATTTGTTATTGCGTCAATACCCATGTAAATGCACTTAGAAAGACTAACATAGGTTACAAACTAGAAAAGAATGTACCTGCTCGTTAATCGTTTATTCTTTATGAATGACCGAAGATGTACGGTGTATTACAGAGATATTAGAATGGAGTTGAGTGGATCAAAATGTGTAGCTCAGGTCATTAAGAGAGGAAAGAGAACGCATTCTAATGAAATAGCTTTATCGAATAAAGAGAGCATTTCAAAAAATGATGATGGTTGTGACAAATACTTAGAAATCAATGATACCATGCGTCAGGAAATAAAGGAAAAGCTGAAAACAGGGTATTTGTAAAAATTGAAACTCACCTTTAAGTACAAGCTTAACTCAAGTGACCTTATAAATGCCATAAATGCATGGGGAGTTTTTGTATTACGCTATAGTGCTGCAATTGTGAATTGTACTAAAGATGAAATAGATATTTTAGACAGAAAAGCGAGAAAAACCTTAACCATGCATAAAGCAAAGAAATGTTCGAGGAAGAGGGCTAATCAGTATTTCCGATTGTGTGAATAAAGAAAAAAGAGCAATAAATTATTACATTGCCAAACATAAAGAGCTTTATACGTATAATGCCTTCCAATTAGGGATAACCGATGCCAGGGCTGAGGAGAAAAACCAATACTAAAGTAGAACTGCCGTGAAAGATAGGAAACAGGTAAAGCAATGCAACTACATGGATAGTTTCAAAGAGATACGAAAGACGTGAAGAATGGTGAGTTATCATGAGATTGACTTCGAAGTGGAGATTAAAAAAGAGAGACAGAAAGCTTTTTGGTGGTTCCACAAGACCAAACGCAAAAATACCAATTAGGTAAAGAAAGACATTTATCATACCACTGCAACAAATAAGTTCAGTCTGTCATACGAGCGAGTGAAAAATGTTGATCACATTGCTCCTGGTTATAAAATGTTGGTAAAAAGAAAATATAAGCATGGCAAAGTCTGTCTTAATCTACATTCATTGCTGTGTAGAAAGTCTGGATATAAACTTTGTTTAGGGTAAAGGACCTAATTAAAAATTTGTGTAGCGTGTGGAAAGTGATGGAAAGTCACTCCTATCATCTTCGTTGAATTTTGAACAGTTTCATATACTATAATTTGCAATATGAAGAAAATTGGAGTAAATGTAACAAATCAGCTGAAAAAAAGACTAATACGATTTAAAGCAATAGTATAATAAACAATAAACAACCGCAGTATTAATACCAAGTATTAATACTGCGGTTGTATGAAAGATCCATCGTAAAATTACGTTATTCACATTTCGACATTATATTCCTACTTTGTACGAAAATAGAATATTGAACCCGAGGCAGTTATGGTATCCTATGACTTAACCTCATTTTGGATTATCATTTACACAGACCAGGCCCCTTCTCAGCACAAAACAATTATACAGCATGGCAGAAAATTAGCAAAACTTCTTTTTTCACCACGAAAAATCCTAAATCCACGGGCAACTTTCTTCTGCCTACTAACAAACAATTGGTACTGCAATTGAAAGTTCGACGTCGGCAAATTGCTGGTGTAATTTACATCCAACTGCTAAGGAAATCAGTCATTGCAAATATCACTCTCCAAAACTTTGGAAACGAGTTGTCGACAATGCTTTTTTGTCAAGAGAAAACCCCTTTTCGTCACTGGAAATCCTCAAACGCAACTTATAGGAGAAAAATGCATCTCACTTCGTTTGCTTTATTGTGTGAGTCTAGTATTTTAAAAGCTGTGCAATCTTTTGAACTTCCTATTAATTTTAGGTCATTACAAATTTATGTACCGAGGCCATAGCCATAAAATAATCCCCCATTTCCTTTTTTTATTACAGTTTTCAATAAATTAAGGATATAAAAACTAACTAAGTTGCAAACTCCTGCCTATCAAACAAATATTGGATGCTTTAAACTCCCGTCAATTTATTTTATTCGCGGTTGTGCATTTAAGTGAATGGTACACAGATGCCCATGTCAGAAATGTCACAAAATGTCTTCCCAAATTTAAGGCTTTGGTCAATAAGTCCAACATGTTGGGGGATAAAACTTTGCTTTATCGAAAACAATAAAAGATGTTTTTCTAGAGTGTGAATATTTTAAAACCATTTTGTAACTTATTTAGTGTTTTTTGAATTGTAAAGTTGTGCAGCTACATTCATTTACTCAATTAACAATGATCTTGAATACCCTACCAGTATCTGATTTGGAGGTGTTTGTTTATCTACGAGCTTTTTTCTGTCGTCAATCTCTTTGTGATCTCTTGGAGTGGTGAACTACAACACTAATCGAATCAATTTTTCCCTTGTTGTTATCGTCAAATTTATTTTCAGTGCTTTTGGGCCCATTTTTCCAGATATTCCATGTAAAAGCTTTGGGTAGTCTCAAATTCACTGTATATATATTGACGCTTGTCAGCCAGAATAAACAGCTTGTTGCTTTCTTGTATCGTGTTAAACCTTCCTCTGAGTTAATCTTAAAAATTCGTTCCTTTGTTTCTTGAAATGAATATTTATCATCGTTATATCTTGTTTGAAATTCATTGATTCCTTGACCATTTATGGACAGTGTGTATGTGAAGATCTAGACATATTATTTTTAGTTGTATCATTTCCATAGTGGGGTTTACTGTATATGAGTTTTATTTCATACCCATCGCCCCATGTAGGATTAGTGCCAGTATTATTTGTTACAGACCCATGGGAGCGAGTGAAAGCGTCATGGAGATAAACTCGCTGTGGGTGAGGGAAGCCAGCAAGACTGTTATTGCAGTTAACTTTTAAAAACGTTTTTGGAGAGAATTGTGTTTAATCATTTCGCTGCAAACACGGGTTTTTTTTAACAAAATCCACTTACTTCGATCCTGGATATAACATTTGGTAGCAGAGAGTGGTTCAGTGGATCTTTTTACAGAGTTATCGCTGTTTGGAAGACGTTTTTTCGTGAAATACCTGAGTTATTTTGATTTGGTATAAAAAGAGATCGTTATGGCGGAAGAATTACAACTTTGAGTGGAATCCAAATTGCTTGAAATGTCACTGGACGATCTGAAAGATGTTACAGTAAAACTAAGGCATAAGGATTTGCAGAAAGGAGAATAAAAAATGGCAGTCATAAGAACGATCAGTACAACAGTCGACAGGAATTTAGGCCAAGACGAAGAAAGAAACGTTGAGTACTTGGAAGGACTCATTACGATGTTGGTTGGAACCTTCCTCCCTTGGAAGAGTCAGATATTGAAAAGAACAGTGAAGACGATGAAAATACAATGAAGGAAGAACTGGAAAAGTGAAAAGCATTGGTTCCACATGTAAAAGAAGAATATGAAGCGATGGCGAAGCTCCTCAAAGAAAAGGAAACATTGTTCAAGAAAGCCCAGGATTCACTATAAAAAATGAACATTGCTATCCCCCAAATTACATCACAAGTGAGAAAACGAAAAAAAATGTCATTATTGCTTCTTTTGCCGTTCCGCTGACCATTTTTAATATGGTGTAGAAAAAAGATGGCGCAGGGAAACCGACAGCGACTGCATCAAGGGGATAAGATGTAGTCGTAGACTAGCCCCACATTGAACATTGTCATTTTTGTGGAAATAAGGGAACATTTGGTATTGAACTACTAATTTGAACGTCCTGTCGAGTAGCGAGCTATTGTAGTGTTTCATGCCAGAAGAAATATTGGTCTCATCATCAAGCTTACTGTAAATCATTAAATATTTTATGGTCATGGCCACATGACCTTGAAGTAAATCAAGAGTTAATGACTGTATCAAAGGTTATATCACACAGAGTCAATGTAACTATTCATGATAACAAAAACCACCAGAATTTGCTTACGGCACGTACCGTTTTAGGGCGACTAGACCCTGTCAAGTCAACTGTGCCAGCGGATGCTAAGCTAGCTAATACACTTGTCAGTAGCAGTACACAAACAGCTGTTTTTCAACAAAAAGACACGAATATTTCAGAAACAAAAAGTCAAAACGTCTCTTCTGATTTTCTCAAACAGTTTGACTTAACTGATTTAGATCAACAACAACGTAAGATGGCAGAGGAAAAGTTAATGCCACATGCAGAATCATTCTCATTCGCTGAACAGGATATAGGATGCGTAGAAGAGTTAAAATTGCAAATTAGTTTATCTGATCCAACTCTAGTCCAAAAAACGTACATGGCCATACCAAAATCCTTATATGCCGAGGTTAAACAGTACTTAGAAGATCTGCTAAACAGAGGTTGGATTGTTAAATCGCGCTCAAATTAAGCTAGTTCAGTTGTCTGTGTTAGGAACAAGGATGGTAGTTTAAGGCTTTGTGTCGATTATTGTCTGTTGACTTCACGTACAGTACAAGATCGTTACCCATTGCCACGAGTAGATGATACCCTTCAGAGTCTGTGGAAATCACTGGTTCTCTCTTCTTGATCAAGGAAAGGCCTACCATCAAGGTTTTGTGCAGGAAGAATCTCGACATCTAACGACATTCATAACTCCTTGGGGTTTGTATAAATCTGTCAGGATTCCTTTTGGCCTTGTCAATGCCCTGGGAGAGTTTCAAAGATTTATGGAACACTGCCTAGAAGGAATTAGAGACGAGTTTTTGCATATCTTACCTTGACGATTTACTTGTTTTCAGTCCTAATTTTAAGTCACACATACAGCATTTGTCAATAGTATTAAAACGATTAAGTGGCAAAGGGCTAAAGCTTAAACCAACAAAATGTGATCTATTCAAACACCAAATTAAATATCCAGAACATATCGTTTCCAAACAAGGCTACTGTATGGATACATCAAATCTCACGGCTATTTATAAGTTGCGCAATAGAAAACCCACAACGGTTGGTGATGTACGTCGAATCTTGGGATTTCTCAATTATTATCGAAAGTACATTTAAAACTTTTCACAAATTGAGAAGCCTTTGTTTGAGCTATTGCAGAAGTAACCATTGCAGGAAAGGAACACTTTTCAAAAGAGTAATTTTAAAAGTAGTAACAAGAGTCCAGTAATTATTACATCTACCACACCAATCGACAAGCATCATCATCATCAACAAGCTATGAATAAATTCATTGACCGTCTCTCATTACTACCATCACTTGCCTATCCAGATTTTACTCTTCCATTTGTGCGGTGGTTCTGGCCTTGGAGAAGTATTGTACCAGGAACAAGATGGTGTAATGCGTGTTATCGGATATGCATCTAGAACACTGTCTGCTGAAGAGAAAAATTATCACCTTCATAGTGGAAAACTTGAATTTGTAGCGCTTAAGTGGGATGTGTGGGATAATTTCCGCGACTTTCTATATTACGCACCATCTTTCACCGGTTTTACAGACAATAACCCCCTTACCTATGTATTATCTACTGCTAAATTGAATGCTACAGGACATCGTTGGGTATCAGAGTTTACTGATTTTCGTTTCACTGTGAAGTATAGGCTAGGAAAGATAAATGTAGATGCTGATGCTCTTTCAAGAATGCCGAGTACGATAGAGGACATGATGCAATCATGTGTGAAATATCGCCTGATATTCTTCAAGCTACTGCGGCAGCTATGTGAGTAGGTAATAATGACCTTGCATCATTGATAATGTGCCAGTAGATCTCATTGATATTGATCAGCAGATAGCCGAACAAGATTACTCTATTTTGAACACCATAACGCCCAGGGAGATCTTACAAGCTCAACAGCATGATCCTGTAATTGCTTTAGCGTTACGATTCAAATTAAATTAGGTACAAAACCATCAAAGGCAGAAATGTTAAATGCAAGTCCTGGCTTTAGAATCTTAATGCGTGATTGGAACAAGCTTTACATCTCACAAGAAGGAATTCTCTATCGAAAAACTAGTGACAGCAATCAACTTCTACTCCCAAAGAAATTTCGTCGACTAGTATATTAGGAATTACATTGTGCAATGGGTTATTTGAGTAGTGAACGAGTTATGGATCTAGTCGTTCAGCGTTTTTATTGGCCATACATGCGAGCAGGTATTGACATCTTTATCACAAACCAGTGCTCGTGCATTAAACAAAAAAGCCCACATAGTAAAGGCATCGCACCATTGCAGAATATCGTAAGCATTCAGCCCTTCGAACTTGTTTCCATTGATTTTTTACATCTTGAGAAAAGTGCTGCTGGAAATGAATACATCTTAGTGATTATGGATCATTTCACTAGATTCGCTCAAACCTATCCAACCAAGAACAAGTCCGCTGCGACAGTTGCTAATACGTTATGCAACGACTTTATTCGCGTTGGGCTGATGTACTAAACAAAATCACACACGCATACAACTGTACGAAGCATTCTAGCACAGAATAGTCGCATTTTCCCCTGTTATATGGGCGCCATCCAAGATTGCCTATTGATTTGATTTTTCAAATGGAACAGTCGCAAAGTTCGACGAAAAGGACAAATCATTCTGATTTCGTAAAGCAGTGGAAAGCAACGATGAAAGGAGCATACCAAATCGCGTCAGATCGCTCAAAAGGGTCACAAGCTGGAGGTAAAGTTACTTACGACCGTCGAGTGCAATTTAGCGTTTTCAAAGAGAATGATCGGGTGTTAGTGCTCAATCTTAGCGAACGTGGTGAACAAGGGATATCAAGAGCTTATTGGGAAAGTGAGGTGCACAGAGTCGTAAAGCGTATGGGTGAGAACAGTCCAGTTGATAAGATCGTTTCAGAAAGAAACCCGAAATCAAAAACACGCGTACTACACAGAAATCTGCTCCTACCATGTAATGACTTGTCAGTTAAGACAGAAAATAATAACAACCACGAAAACAACCCTAGCTATCAACCACACGATTGACATCAGAAACGAAACATTTTAATACGTAGCAAGAGAGCTGTGATTGATGCACAATCTACTTCGGATGATGAGGATGACGATTGCATCTTTATTCCAAATCAAGGTCTGAGCTATGTGCCACAAACCAAAAATTCAGTCAATAATCTTCAAGATAACAGATTGTTTTAAAACGGTACAACCAGTAAATCTTATTCGAATGACGGGAGTGGAAATAGAGACAATACTAATGTACTCGAGATGGAAAACAACACAGGATTTACGGTACAGAGGCTTCAAACACCGATGGAGACAAGAGCAGGGGATTACATCCCTGAAGAAGGTGAATCAAGTCCAATATTATCTCAACAGTTAGAGCGACTTAGTTATTCGCGTCCGCAACGTTATCATCGTCCACCTGAGACTTTGCAATATGGAAGGTTTGGAAGCCCTGTTTCGTTACCACAATATAGGATACAAAATATTGCGTGTACCCCAAGAATGCTTTACCAGAACATCGGGTGTACACCAATGCACAGTATTATGTACATCCCTTTCCGTTTCAATTTGTTGCATAGATACTTTGTGAAAGATTTGTTGCTGTTCTTCTCTTATTTTTCTTGATTCATGAACCATTCGTATCTATTAGATACTGGAACTATTAAATACGTATAGCGTGAGTATCGTTTAATCGAAACATTTTTTTGTTGCACATCGTTGTCGCACGGGACTAGTCAGCGTTACAGTTTATTAGTACTGAGATATTACATCGTTATCAGTGTTGAGATGGCTTATTTCTCATAGGACGTTCAAGAAAGGACTTTGTTGTTATGTGCTTTGTCATTCCTTAAACTACTTCGTACTTTTCCCTCGATGAGTTCAAAACTCAGACTACCGACAATTTGTTAGAATCCAGAAAAGACAATACATACAAACTCGTTGTTCGGACTTACAGTTTGCAAGATTCTGAACTTAGAGTATAAGACATCTGTTCGTCATGTTGTCTTCTGCAGTCCACTGAACACTAAAACGTATTTGGTATCACCGTTTTGAGATGTTAATCATCAATTCTTCAACTTTGAAATTAATTGTCTTTTGCGATCCTTTTTGTTGTTATAGGCGGAGTGGAGGTACAGATGTTGAACATCATAAGTGCCTATGGACCCCAGGTTGGGTGTTCACAAGAAGAAAAGGAGATGTTTTGGAGGGACCTTGATGCGGTCATGATGGCAATACCAGCAGGGGAGAGATGCTTCATTGGAGCGGAATTCAATGGGCATGTGGGTGAAGGAAACAGAGGTTATGGAGATGTCATGAGAAAATATGGATTTGGCATGAGAAATGACGAAGGGCAGGGTATAGTTGATTTCGCGATCAGGGCTGAGATGGCTGTATTGAATACCTATTTTAAGAAAGGGAAAGATCAGCGAGTGACATACAGGAGCGAAGGAAGGAGCTCACAGGTGGGCTACGTGCTTTGCAAGAGAAGGAAATTGAAAGATGTGAGAGACTGCTTTGTTTTGGGAGGAGAAAGTGTTGCTACTCAGCATAAAGTGGTGGTGTGCAGAGTTGATGTTGCAAGCAAGAAGGGAGCAAAGAAGACAGTCAAACCTAGAGTTAAATGGTGGCGTCTAAAGGACCTACAATGCCAGAGAAGGTTCAACATCGAGGTCATGGAGAAAATCAATTACAAGAGTGACGTTCTGGGAAATTGGTCGCACATTACAGGAAAGATCCGTGACATTGCAAAGGATGTGCTGGGAGTGACGAATGGAGGAAAGAGGAAGGACAAAGAGACGTGGTGGTGGAAGGAAGCTGTAAAAACCAGCATCAAACGCAAGAAAGAAGCAAAGAGAATATATGATAAGACAAGCAGTGAGGTGAACAAAGGAGAGTATCACAAACGCCGAGGTAGCAAAGGCCAAGGAGGAGGCATACAAGGATCTCTACGACAAGCTGAATAAAAGGGAAGGGAAAAAGGAGTTGTATAGAATTGAAAAACAGAAGGACAGAGCATCAAAGGACATACAGCATGTGAGAGTCATTAAGAATCAGGATGGCATACCAATCACCAGTGACGAGGAAGGGCTACAAAGATGAAAAGATTACTTCGAAAGTCTGATGAACATGGAAAATCCCAGGGAACCAAAGGAGGAAAAGGATGGAAGCAACGGGAAAAAAAAGGAAGGCAATGAGAAAAATGAAGAGCGGGAAAGCTGTTGGTCCTAATGAGATCCCCATCGAAGTCAGGAAAGGCCTGGGAAATGAAGGTTTGAAGGTGCTGACGAAGTTATTCAACGAAATCGTGGAAAGTGAGACCATACCTGATGAATGGAGGAGAAGCGTGCTGATCCCAGTATACAAGAACAAGGGTAATGCACAGGAATGTAGTAACTACCGTGGAATTAAATTGATGTGCCACACAATGAAGCTATGAGAAAGAATTTTGGACGGAAGGCTAAGGCAAGAGGTTGAAATCTGCAAGCAGCAATATGGCTTCATGCCAGGCAAAAGCACCACCGATGCCTTGTTTGCACTG
>RDPX01000112.1:168100-182295 GCA_003991215.1 Morbakka virulenta | reverse complement strand
AGCGAAACAAGACAAGAGGTAAAGGAGCAGCTAGAAAATTGGCGTGAGGCACTTGAAAAAAGAGGAATGAAAGTGAACAGAGCAAAAACTGAATATTTGGCACTGAATGGGAGGGATGAGGATGCAATACGCATGCAAGGTATCCAAGTGAAGAGGGTGCAGGAATTCAAGTATCTTGGGTCCACTGTACAGAGTAACGGAGACTGTGACAGAGAGGTGAAAAGGCGTGTACAGGCAGGGTGGAATGGATGGCGGAAGGTTACAGGAGTCATATGCGACAGGAAGATATCGGCTGAAGTGAAGGGAAAGGTGCACAAGGCAGTGGTTAGGCCAGCTCTGCTATTCTGACTAGAAACGGTTGCAACTTCAAAGAAGCATGAGCAAGAACTAGAAGTTGCTGAACTAAAAATGCTCCGATTGTCACTTGGTTTCTCTCGGCTGGACAGGATTCGGAATGAGAGAATAAGAGGCACAGCACTCGTACGGAAGCTGGGAGAGAAGCAAAGAGAGCAGAGACTCCAGTGGTTTGGGCATGTTATGAGAAGAGAAGAAAATTACGTCGGAAGGAAAATACTGGATATGAATGTCCCAGGAAGGAGGAAGGGAGGCAGACCGAAAAGGAGATCCATGGATGCTATCAATGAGGATTTGAAAGAAAAAAGGATTGAGAGTGGAGGATGCAATGGACCGTGTAAGGTGGAGGAGATTGATTCGCTGTGGCGAACTCCTAAAAGGGACTAGCCGAAAGTAAAAGAAGAAGAAGAAGGTATATTCTTGCCTTGGTATTCTATATTTAGCTTTTTCATATTAACAAGTGATAACTTGTAAAGTGTTCTACATAAAGAAGCCTATAAGTCTAAGGTCTTTGTCACTTGTCTAAAATGTTTAGATTGAATAAAATGTAAAGTAATTTGAAAACATGAAACTCGTACCACTGTAATTTGAGGAGTATTTCAAATTAAACTTAGTGAAAGTACTGTAAAGAACCACCTCGGATACGACAACATTACGTATTTATACCGCTGTACCAAAATTAGTGAACTGCTTTTTCAGGTATAGGCATTTTCACAATGATTGATAAACAAACCCATTGCTAATTTTCAGAACAGCCCTAGAATATCGTCAACAAATCTGCACTAATTTAAGATATCGGTTCCAAATAAGGCAAGTACTGTCAAATTTAAAACGCTATGTCAAATTTTATCTTGACGTAGTGTTTAAAAAGGCACGGATTACGAATACAATGAACCATTTTAAGCTATTTGACGAAGTGGGGTTAAAATGACGGAAAACCCGAACCCTATTTTTGAATACTGTCAATAAAACTATTGACAAGTATTATATTTCAAAAATAATGTCAGAATATACATATCGATCACTCAACATTCAGACCTTGCAGAATGATAAATAACTCAGGAACAAAGAGTTTATGGCAAGAGTATGGCTTTGAAATTGGGAGGAGTACAGCATATTATTATTTTGAAGTTCCTTTAATGTGTCTTTTTCTTATTATAGCCAACCTATTTATAAATTCATGTTTAAGGACCTTTATTAATAATTTCTTGGTACTGTTAAATTCATGTTTCTATAGTAACTGCATGACATTCCCCTCTAAATGCTGCAGTGCATTGTCACTAGTGTAGGGGTTACAAGGGTTGATTCCATGGGGGTCTGTGTTCCATTGAAAAAATCATGATAAGACTACAGTCAAAATGTCGCAGCTGCAAAAGATATAGAAGTACGACAAATCATACTTCTTATCCGTTCTTGGTTTGTAGCAAGGTGAATGCAATCACACCTCTTCTCCACTACTGTCTGACAAATGTCTTTCTTTTTGTTTACCATTGTTCTTAACTGTTGGATATAGATAATCTATATTATGCACGTTAGGCGCGCTGAAAATACAATTGGTGTTTACTTTGCGAAGGAAATATATAACAAACATGCTATAATATAATCTGTTCAATTTCCCCTCTGGTCATAAATCTTCAAAATCTTTATTCGTGTGCACCTGCCGTCAACTACTTTTGGTTTACTCTTTTGCACACTTTCACTTACCTTACAAATAAGTACAGCTTCTTAATTTTGCTTAAAATTTTAGGTCTCATACCTCAAAGCTAAACAGAAAATCTAGTCTTATTTCCTAAATTCAAAACAATATTGATAGATTTCAGAAGAAAATAGAGCTTCATGCAATTTCTTCTATGTTTGAAAATTGTAAATAACAATGATGAACAGTTAAAATTCTAAGTAAAACAAGCAAAGAGCAAAGCCAAGTCAACTCCTACAAACTAAGATATCTATCTCCGCAGATAGCTATATATCTATTTATTTATATATTTATATTTTTATATATTTACATATTTATATTTTTACCTATTTATATTTTACCCATTTATATAGTAACCTATTTATATATTGAGATGTTTACATATTTACATGTTTACATAGTTACATGCTTATATATAGTCATATAGTCATATAGTTATATAGTCATATAGTTATATAGTCATATAGCTATATGATATATATATAGTTATATGATATAGTTATATAGTGATAAAGTTATAGAGTGATACAGTGATACAGTGATATAGTGATATATTTATATTAGTTATATACTTATATAGTTATGAATTTAAATATTTGTGTATGTGTACGCCAACTCTTGAGCAGCCAACTCTGGAGCACTTGACATATGTTGTTCCGATACTTTTTCCTTCAATGCCGTCGACAAATTTTTAATTGACTTGAGGTCAGGGCTTTTTCCCTGCCTTTCGAGAACTTTGACTTTTTGGTTGCAACTTTGGAACGGTGGCACGGCGCTCCATGCTGCATGAAAATATTGCAGTTATAGACTTTCATGTGAAGTTTGAGTTTATCTGACAATAACTCGACATATTTTGGGCCATTCATAGTGGTTCCTGGGGTCAAAAGGTATAGACCACCGACCAAGCTCTTAGACATTCCCCCCAAATCATCTGATTTTTGGGTATGTTTCATTGTCGATATCGTATATTTATCATCATTTTGCTTGCCAGCTGGACTGACTGCGAACTGTTGAAGGGTAGAATTGTATGAGAATAACCCTACCCAACTGTGCCGTCCTCCAGTGGCGATGTTTCGATACAAACATGAGGCCTTTAGCTCTCATCGTAGGAGTAGTCCTCGGTTTTCTTGCCGGTTTGTAGGGTTTCAACTGAAATTCTTTCGGTAAACGACGAGAAACTGTCATATGAGTCACTTTGCATCTTCTTCACAGCAATTCTGCTCTGATTTTCTTCATGGAATTTTTGGAGACCTGACGACCATCCTTTTCATCAAGATGTTGTCGTGCTTGGTGGTGCTTCTATGTCTTCCACTTCTCTTCCGATCCTAGTAAATTCCTAATTCTTCGTACTTGACCATCGCCTTAGGCAAAGCTGACTTGCTGGCATTCAATTTCTTCGCAATGCTGCGTTCTATCAAAGTTTGACTACCTAGTTGCTATGATTTTGGGCCTCTGGATGGCCGTCAGGGACCTTTTACTCAGCATGTCAGCCATTCTCCAAATTTTATACAATAGGCAAAAATCAGAACGAGGTTTTAACAGCAGCTAAGAAACCATTCAAAGGAACAACTAAAGTTTAAAAAGTTGATATGATGCAATCAGGACAACTGGCTGATGCAGTCTGATACAATCAGGACAACTGGCTGATCCAGACTGATGCAATACCCAATTTTTGACTATTTTCAGTGTTTGGTCTTAAACCTTTGTTCATGACTGTATAACATAAAACAACAATATTTCAAAATCCTTCAACATTTTTACCTTGATTGCCACAACAAATTCATGCTCGTACACATTATTTCCTGTCCAAATTAATTATATTATGTCCTATATGTGCTCTTTTAAAACCTATTGCATTTTGAAGCACCCAACAGCAAATAATAAAGGAAATAGTGTATTCCAATTTAAAAGTCCTTCAGCCTTACAGCATACTCACTAAAAATATACGGGCACTATAAGATAATTAATTGTGTTGGGAAATGGGTATATTCTAAGGCACCAAATCCCATAATAAAAACAAAAAAATTTTCTTGGGATCTTAAAAGTACATTACCTCCTAATGGACCACATCTTAATCCAATAAAGGGAAGAAAATAAGGAATCTTACACTATGCATAAGAAAGATGTGAAAAAGCCTTCGCTGTGACGTAAAGAGGGAGAAGCGTCCACAAATTTTAAGATCTATTAAAAACTCTACGAAGAGTTTAGACATTTTGGCAGATCAAGATGAAGATTATTGCAAAGTCCGCCAGTAAAACCTGCTCAATGCATATCTGATTACACTGGCCACGTTCAAAACTTTTTTTTCAAAGGTCGAAGGTTTTTCAACTGACTTGTGACGTATTTTTTTTTGCTCTGATTTCGGAAATACCGCCCATTTTCTTTGACCAGGTCACGTTTTTAAAATGTGATTAGTGCACGTTTTGACCCTTAAATAGTACCCAGTTTAAGAAAAACAGGCCTGAAGTTGGCCCAACAATAGCTTTCATATAGTAAACGAAACTGTAACAGTCTCAATCTAAAACAGAAATTGCATCCGTCTTTAACTTCAGGAAACTGAAATTGAAACTGAAACTTTTCTGTTTACACCTGGACGGTCATTTATTGCTCAGCAGAGATGAACTCAAGTCAATGTGGCTTGAAATCGCAAGGAATAGATGTCATTTCTATTTAGTATTTTAAATAAAGAGAAATTTAAATTGAATGGAGAGAATGGATCGCAAATGTAAAAATCATTCTGACTTGTTGTGTTATATATGTGGTATTGTGATTCTTCCTGGTCGCCTTGCAGAAATAACTGATTTCATAAAGATGTATCATGTTTACTTTAGAGTTAAGCTTGGAGACCAGTACAAGCAACTTGCGCCCCATTTAAGCTGAAAAACGTATGCTGAGAACTTGCGTAATTGGAGACATAAAAAAGGAAATGTATGGTAATCGCTGTTCCAATGGTGTAGAGAGAGGGTAAAGATAATGCCTTCTTCTTCTTCATTCGGTCTTTTCGAACGTTACGTCGGGTCGGCCGCACGACATCTCCTTCTCCATTCGCTGCGTTCTTCCAACATTCCGGATTTCACTCAAACTTCCCTCATATCCCTTTCCACTGAATCTTTCCACCGTAACCTCTGCCTGCCTCTACTTCTCCTTCCTTCCACCTTTGCCAGCTTTACTTTCTTTACAGCATGATCATCTCCTCTACGCATTTTGTAGCCCAACCATCTTAGCCTTGCTTCACGTGCTTTGTCCTTGATGTTCACTATTTTTGCAAATGTCCTAATGTCCTCATTTGTCCTATGCTCCAGTAATGATACTCCACATATCCAGCGTTACATTCTCATTTCAGTTGACTCCAAAAGCCTCTCCTCTGCCTTATTAAGTGCTAGTGCCTTCATTCCATACAGTATCACTGGTCTTATCACACTTTCATAGATTTTCACTTTCAGCTTAATTGCCATCTTCTTGTTACATACTACTCCACTAACATCTCTCCATTTTGACCAAGCTTTATTTATCCTCTCCTCTCACTTCTTCTTTGCTCCCATCACATTCGTCCACGATCGTACCTAGATAACAAAACGTCTCCACTTGCTTTATCGCTTGCTCGCGTAGGTCTCTTACACCAACCATATTTCCTCCTTCCTTCGATAATACCAGCACTTCCGTCTTCTTACTGTTCACTTTCAGTCCTTTCCTTTCCCACTCTCCCTGCCACCTTCTCAACCTTTCCTGTAACTCTTCTTCTGAGCTTGCTGAGATGGCAATGTCATCTGCATTTAGTAGCTCTTCCGGCAATCCTTGCCTAACTTCTGTGGTGATTGTGTCCATGACCACGGTGAAGAGAAAAGGGCTCAGAGCAGAGCCCTGGTGTAGGCCCACTTGCACGGAAAAAGGTTCCGATGAACCTGCGCTACATTGAACAGTGGTGCGGCTCCCTCGGTACAAACTTTGAATAACCCGGACCATTTTCTCTGTTATTCCTCTTTTCCTAAGGCACCAATACACTAGGTCTCTAGGCACCTGATCGTATGACTTTTTCAAGTCTATAAATGCAGTGTACAAAAAATTGTTTCCTTCCAGTGCCTTCTCTTGTCTTTGCCTTAATATAAAAATAGCATCTACCGTACCTTTTCCTGGCATAAATGCACATTGCATTTCGTCGATCTCGATTACTTTTCTCGACCTTTTGTCTATTACTCTCTCATACAATTTCAGTCCATACTCAAGTAGTTTAATTCCTCTATGGTTGTTACAATCCAGCACATTTCCCTTTCCCTTGTATATTGGTAATATGATACCATCCGACCAATCTTTCGGAATGGTTTCCTCAGTCCATAACCGATTCAAGAACTTTACAAGCCATTCGATTCCCTTATTTCCTAAAGCCATAAACATTTCACTAGTCACTTCTGATTGACCCTCCGCTTTTCCATTTTTCATTCTTTTCAATGCTTCTTCAACTTCTTCTAGACTGATGCTTCCTTCTGGGCCCTCAACCGTCGCCTGCTCCTCAAGTTCCTCCTTCTCGTTTTCAGTATTCATACGTCCATTAAAATACTCCTTCCACCTCTTTTTTATATCATCTTCTCCTGTCAGAATCTTTCCATTGCCATCCTGAACCACAGTTATGTCCCCTGCATCAGATTTAGCTCTTGCCTTCGAAATTTTAAAAATCTTTTTCTGTCCCTCTCTTGTCTCCAAGTCCTTGTACCATTTCTCGCTACTCTGTGCTTTTGCTTTTGCAACTGCTCTCTTTGCCTCCCTTTTCAATGACTTGTATTCTTCTATTGCTTCTGCACTTCCTACTCTTTTCATTTGCTTAAAAGCTTCTTTCTTTTTCATCACAATAGTTTGGACTTCTTCTGCCCACCACCACATTTCTCTGTTTATTGGCTTTCGTGGCTTCTGTCTCCCACAAACTCGAACAGACTCTTCTACAAGAATATTCTTCACAGTATTCCATTCATCTTCAACTGTTACACCTGCTTCACTTCGATTCATTTTCTAACTTACTTTTCCTTTAAATTTGGCTGCTTGCAAGGGATTTTTCAACCTCCACACTTGGATCTTACCTCTCCTCCTTTCCATTTGCTTCTTCTGCTGCTTGATCTGTGCATCCATTACCAGGAGTCTATGTTGTGCCACCACCGGTTCACTAGGAATCACTTTACCATGCCTTTATGTCCTCGCCTAGTCATCAAATAGTCAATTTGGCTCTTATATCCCCCACTACTGTATGTTATCAGATGTTCTTTCCTCTTTTCAGACCATGTGTTAACAACCATCAAGTCTAGCACCTCAGCTGGCTCTAAGATATCCCTCCTCGTTCCGTCTCCCGTAACCTAATCTCCCTTGGTACCTCTCAAATCCCCTTCGATCTGCTCCCACATGTCCATTAAGGTCTGCACCGATGACTACTATCTCCTTCGTTGGTTTCCCTCTAACCAGATCTTCCAGCTTCTCAAAGAATCGCTCTTTCTCCTTATCTCTACATCCCACCTGTGGGCCATAAGCACTTATGATATTCAGCATGCCCATTGCCATGATTACCTTTACACAGATGATTCTGTCATTTATTCTTCTAACTTCTAGCACACTCGTCTTCATTGACTCACTTAATACAAGGCCAACTCCATTCCTACGGGAATCTTTTCTATAATAAAACAGCTTAAGTCTTCTCCAATCTCTCTGGCACGATTTCCTTTCCACTTTGTTTCCTGTACACAGAAGACGTCTATTTTCCGTCTCCTCATCACATCTGCTAACTCTCTTCCTTTCCCTGTCAGACTGCCTACATTTCAACTGCCTATTCTGATGATACTACATTGCCCTTGTCTCTTTAATCGCAAACGGGCTCTTTGCGACACCCCTTGCTCTCTTCTCACAGCACCTGGGGGATGCTGTGCGTTGCTTATGGGGAACGCCCTAGCCATATTTCTATCTTCGTTGATGTCGAGATTCATTTTTGGGTATTTGCAACTGCTTTAACCCGGCTGGCAAGGCCTGACGGCATCACTGTTATAGGCGGTGCACCTAGCCTTTTGTGTTTCAACACCTACTCACAAGGTAGGGAGGGATTTTTAACCCATTTCTGGGTGAGCAATTTGGTGAGTGTGATAACAAACTGCACCTGACGGGGAGCTCATCCTTCGATGACAAGATTTGGCTGTCACACCCTAGCCAGAGCCTCGTTAGCCGGAATCCTCACGGAAACCGTTTTCAGGGCGCATCATGAGAAGGTGAGGTTGACTTGGCCACAGAGTGGGTCACAGACAGGCTACTTGAGTTCACCGTTCGCCCTGAGGCTAGTCTGCCCCAGCCATCCCAAACAGGATAGGCCAAGCACTCCATGCCCCTTACGACCGAGGGTAAAGATCATGTGACAGACTGCTATTTTTGTATGACTAATCTTCAAAGAATCAATTGCAAGAACAAGAATTGTGTTCGGTATCCTGATGTTCCGTCTACCATAAGACCAGTCCTCCATGGCCCAGGCTATTTGTTCCCGAGCCAGATGTTGCAATAGAATCTAGCTCTGAACCAAAATCTGATAACACATGTGACAGAACAGAGGGTGAAGAATACTTGCCAAAAGAGAATGACCACTCAGTGCCTCTTACACGAACAGATCTCAATGACATGACACGAGACCTGAACTTCTCAAAGGAACGGGCACAGCTTCTAAGTTCTCGTCTTCATGAAAACCATTTGCTGGCACCTGGAACAACACTCGACTGGTATCGAGAGCGTGAAAAAGAATTTAGGCAGTTCTTTACAACCCAGAGAGATTCGTTTTTGCTCTAAGGCAACAACATTGCTGATTTGATAAAGTCTGTGGGGATGGACTATGTTGCTACGGAATGGAGACTTTTTATCCACTCGTCCAGCAGGTCTAAAACCAGTTGCCCTTTATTATGTAAATAAATACACTTCGATTCCAAGTTGTCATTCTGCGCAAATGAAAGAAACCCTGTTCCATGTTTGCTCTGTTGCTGTTTGCTCTGAACTACCATAAATGTGGTTGATTGATCTGTGGAGATCTCAAGGTTGTTGGATTGATTTTAAGACTACAGTGTGGGTACACAAAGTATCCATGCTTTCTTTGCTTGTGGGACAGTCGGTCTGATGATCAGCATTTTGTCAGACAAGAATGACCGCCAAGATAAGGGTTGGAACATGGTCTACACAATGTTCAGTCTCGCCCTCATGTTGAACCAGACAAAATAAACATATCAAACTGGGACTTATGAAGACGTTTGTAAAGGTATTGGACAGGGAAGGCAGTGGTTTTACTTTCCTACGGCANGTCTGATGATCAGCATTTTGTCAGACAAGAATGACCGCCAAGATAAGGGTTGGAACATGGTCTACACAATGTTCAGTCTCGCCCTCATGTTGAACCAGACAAAATAAACATATCAAACTGGGACTTATGAAGACGTTTGTAAAGGTATTGGACAGGGAAGGCAGTGGTTTTACTTTCCTACGGCAGACGTTTCCTCGGATAAGCTTTGAAAAGGTTTAGGCTGGCATTTTTTGTGGGCGTCAGATACGGCGACTCATGAAGCACTCAATGTTCGGTGATGCCCAGAGTGCAGCTGAGCTGTTTGTTTAGATGTCGCTTAATTCAGTAATTATAACCTTCCCTAGAAACAACCGGAGAATAGAATATGAGAATAAAGTCAACGATCTGGAGAACTTTAAAAAATTAGGAGCTACCATGTCAGTTAAAACTCTTTTTAAGGTCTAAATTAAATTATTTACCTCAGAACTGTAGAGACGTTAGTGAGAAATAGAGAGAGCGTTTCCACAAGGTCATACGTGTCATAGATAAAAGCTGCAAAAGCCGGTGGGATGTGAACGTTTTTGTTGACTACTGTTGATGCTTGAAAAGAGACGTGGTGGCTACTCAGCACTGGAGAAAGTCACTAAAAAGGCCCTTCATCCATGGTTACCTTTTATGTAATTTCAGAAAATAAAGATGATGTATTCATCATCTTTATTTTCTGAAATTTGCTAGATTAAATTATAGCTTTTGTGAAGCACTCAATCCAAACTTAAAGATAGCAAATGGCACTAAAGGGATTAAAAACAATTTTTTTACAACCTCGAGTCTCAAAAAACATGACCTCCTTGGACAAAATGAGTATGATTTTTGGATTTTGTATAGAAAACTACCCTAGAATCAACTATCACATGTTTGACCTTTAAAACTTCGTAGGCCAGTGTTATAGGCAATACTGTTAATTCTTCCTTAGATTGTCAGTGGTTTGTATCGGTTGAAATATCGCATGTTTGGTTGTATATTTGTTATATATGGTTGCATGCGGCTGAATACAAAGATAGTCTAAGGTCCTTAACAGTCGTCCCCTTGGTTAATTTTTCAATTTTATCAAGCTACAATGTTTGAATGCGGTCTATAACACGAGCCATTCGGATGTTTAACGCCCCTTTTTGCAAACATTTTCTGTTTCTATTTATGGTCTGCAATCACCCTGAGTTTTTATTAGTTTTCTTTGTTGAAGTAGATAAACGTAAACAGTGTACTTGATGTAGATAGATATCACTGGCATTGTTGCAGGTATTTTCCTGCAATGAAGTAACAAACCAACATGTATAAAAATTAACTGGTGGATGGGGCTCCTTATACGAGTGGGCTATTGAAAATTTTTTCAAAATTTAATTTGCTGGGCAACAGAAATTAGGCACTCAAGATCAATAAATTAAAACCAATCTAAGCGTGCAGAGCGTAGATCAAACTTTTGTTTAAAATTTCATGCTTGTCTTGCTTGCTCAAAATACCTCAGATTGATAAAAAAAACTGTCTATAAATTTTGAGGGTGGCTATTAATTATTAATAAATTATTAAGTTTTACCAATTTTGAGCCTCAATATTTCGGAAAAAGTTACCTTTAAAAAGTCTATGATTAAATAACGTCCCATGTCGATAGAAAATAATTAAGAAATTTTTTGCGCCTTTGCTTACGCTACAAAATTAAAATCTTGTCTTCAAATAATCTCCCAGGACAAGAAAGGAACGACAAAAATACGAATTTCTCTCGGCAATTCCACAAATCTAAGAATAACCATATCATACACGCTTTAGATGTGCGATGTTTGATTGAAACTTGAGGTCATGGTCGTTTGTTATCTTCGAGGTGAATGCACTGTTAATGAATTAGCTTGCTCGCACAAAAGCGAGATTTCGGAAACAACTCTATCTAACAACAGCTGACGCGATGTGATTGACCTCTATGGTTTCGTTTCCCTCGTTCGTAAATGATGAGGTAGGACCAACCGCCATGCTACTAACTTTCAAAAATTTAATACCACGACGTCATGATTAGCCTATTTCGCAACAGGCAATCACGAACAGAAGCAAATATGACGTAATATTTGTTTCTCTGCTTGCTTCACTAGGTTAGCCATGACCGTGGTTAGCCACTCTTATATTCATAATTGAAAACTGCTGAAATTTTGAAGAAAATGTATGCGGAGAACTCACTTTACCAACTAGGGAAAAAACCCAGCATTCAGACGCTAATAGGTGCTGTGATGTCATGGGAAAAAATTATACCAGCAAGGAAAGATTGAAACAGTCTTTTCTTAGGGAAGATATTAAATAAAATATATCGACTTGTTTTGTGATTTGTTTGATAAAATTACTTCTGGGAAGAAAACCTGCTAATATATAGCATTATTAGCAGTATCCGCCACCTCTGCGTGCTGATTAAGCCAAAACAAGGGTTTTCAGCTCCTAAGGTAAGAAGCTTTAATACCGATCTTTTTTATGTACAACACGATCATCCAAAATCAGTGAGGGTTCTTACATTGACCAAGAGATGTCATGATAAGTACTGAGCAAATGGCTATCTTGAAGAAGAACAATCTCCCTGTAAATAGTTTTCTAAAAGTGGCGTTTGAAGAAAACCTTAACCCATTGAGCTAAGGAAGCCCATGTTTTCACTGTGTATTGATCTGTATTGAAGGCATCTTGATACCATACCGAAGCTAAAAAATCTTCAAGACACCCCTGCAAACCTTCGCCCGATCGCACTGCTGAACAGCACAAGGAAAATTTTATCCACCATTACCGTGAATTTAATAAGGGATTAAGTAGACAAATATACAGAATTACATCAAAGCGGATTCAAAAGAGGTAGAAGTTGTGCCGACATCGTCTGGGAACAAAGCATGTTAACATCAGTCGTTCTTGCTAGAAAATGGGACTTCCACAAGATGGGTATTGATATGTCCAAAGCCTTTGATACCATCAAATGCAAACGTATACTCGAGATCCTTATACACGCAGGATACAATGAAGACGAACTAAGACTTGTGCATATACTACTATCAGGAACACCTCTTCGTGTTCGAATCAAAAACGCACTCTCCGATTGAATTTGAAACTTCTATAGGATGACCTCAAGGAGATGGTTTATCACCAGTATTATTCATATGTTATCTCGCACACGCTCTAAGAAAAATCAGAAACAATTCCATCAGAACAAATTTTCTCGTTTCTTGCCTTGGTATGCCACTGGAAATGTAATATGCAGACGATGTCGACTTTTTAGATGAAGAAAAAGAACCTCTGGAAAGATTACAAAAATTGCTGCAGAAAAACTTAAAGAAGAAAATCTATTTATGGACGAAAGTAAAACTGAGTTTACACACATAAATTTTGCCGAAATATCTGAAACTGATCCGGAAGGAATACCTATCCGAGGCTGTGAAAACTGGTGTAAGTGTGAAACTTTAGGCTCCCGGCTATGTAGTTCAGCAGACATCTCAGTCCGGTGCATCCACTGCAACATAGCATTTAAATCATTATCGAAAATCTGGGCTTGCCGCACAAAGACTCTGCTCAAAACCAGACTCAAACTTTATAACGCGTACTGCCTCTCCATCATGCTATATAATTGTGACAGCTGGGCTACCAACAAAGCCATGATGAATAAAATAAATATATGCCACCGTAAACACTTGCGAACGATAACAGGTCACCTATGGCTCAAAAGCATAATCTGTAATAAAGAACTGCATAAAACCTGCCAAACGGATCCTATGTCTACACTAGTAGCAAAGCGAAGATGATCTATGCTAGGTCATGTCCTACCCATGGACATCAACATCCCCGCCCAGAAGGCCCTTGAATTTGCCACATCAGGAGCAACAACGTCCAAAGTCAGAATAGGATGCCACCCTACAAATTGTCTTAGCACCAGCCGTGAAGACATCAAAAACTCCGTACTAGGGCAACTCCGTACCAGAAAACAGCTCCAGAGTCCACGGGAAAAAGCAAGAGAGAAGAACTGGAAACGTTTCAACGAAGGTCTAATTGCATCTATGGGATGTCCTTGACTACCAAAGAAGCAGAACACAGAGGATAAATAAATAAGTAAGTATTTATCTGGGAGAAATATTGAACACTTTCCATTTAAAATGTTACCTTCAAAGTGCTTGCAGGATTATTGTGAGTACCATCTGCTACAACGTCAATCCATTCCATAGGAACAGCAATTGAAGTTTAGCAAGGATAGGGTTTTATGTTATTAAATAGAACGCTAAAGAAAGTCATTCAAACGTTAATCTCGCCAAAAGGAAGGAACAGCTGTAGAAATGTTAAAGGCAGCAAACTTTTCAATTGCTTCGATGAAGAAATTCCACAAGAAATTATTTTGTAAAAGGAAATTGATGACACAGAAATCCACGATGCTGCCCAAGAAGAAATCATGTCAAATCTTTAAAGTCAAGAGGTAGCTGGTATATCATTTTACAAAGATTATACTTCACATGTACGTCAGTCTTTCAATCATAACATATGATCCTCACATAGTATTAGCTTCTGATTTTTTGTATAAGATCAAAGAAACGATTAAAAATAACAAAACATTTAAATTGTTCATTCCTTACAATTCTGTTCAGAGGAACTTCAGAAAGGAGTTATGTGTGTAATTTATTAAAGTTTTGTCATGCCGCGTGATTGCCAAAATAAGCCAGACAAGATCTGTTATATTTGTGGTCGGGTAGTGTTTTCAGCTCAAAAACGCTCTCTAACACCTTTTATTTATAGAGCGTATCATTTCTACTTTGGATGCTATGATGGTGAGAAATGTGGCGGTGACACATGTGTTGCAAATATGTT